>JAOTNS010003968.1:2658666-2960378 GCA_028476615.1 Culter alburnus
TGTTCATCAGAAAGAAGAAAGTCATATACACCTAGGATGGCTTGAGGGTGAGTAAAGCTTGGGCTAATGTTCATTTGAAAGTGAACTAATCCTTAAACTGAAAAAAAAAAAAAGTTAGCTTTTTTTCATTTTCTTAAATTTTAGTTGACATTTTTTTAATTTAGGCTGGGGCGATATCTGTATCACAGTATCTTTTAAAGGGTTAGTTCACCCAAAAATGAAATTTCTGTCATTAATTACTCTCCCTCATGTTGTTCCACACCCGTAAGACCTTCAGTCATCTTCAGAACACAAATTAAGATATTTTTGATGAAATCTGAGAGGTTTATGACTCAACACTTTCAAGGTCCAGAAAGGTACTAAAGACATCGTTAAAACAGTCATGTGACTGCAGTGGTTCAATCTTAATGTTATGAAGAGACGAGAATATTTTAATGCGCAAAAACAAAACTAAAATAACTTTATTCAACAATCTCTTCTCTTCTCTGTCATTATCTTACGCAGGTGACGCAGTAACACAGTGAAGCTTCCGTGTTTACGTCTGAACGCTGGCTCAGTATTGGCCAAAGCTGATCATGTGATCAGCACGACGCATGTGTGATCAGCTGACGCAGGAGCCGGCCAATAATGAGTCGTCGTTCTGACGATGAACATGGAAGCGCTGGACGTAAACAACGCATGAGAATGACACAGAAGAGATTGTTGAATAAAGTCGTTATTTTTGTTTTGATTTTGCGCACAAAAAGTATTCTCGTCTCTTCATCACATTAAGGTTGAACCACTGCAGTCACATGACTGTTTTAGCGATGTCTTTAGTGCCTTTCTGGACCTTGAAAGTGTTGATTATATTATATGAGTCATAAACCTCTCGGATTTCATCAAAAATATCTTAATTTGTGTTCTGAAGTGACTGAAGGTCTTACGGGTGTGGAACGACATGAGGGGAGAGTAATTATGACAGAAATTTCATTTTGGGTGAACTAACCTTAAAAGATACTGTGATACAGATACGCCCAAGCCTAAATGGAAAAAAAAGTTAACTGAAAAAAGCAAACTTATTTTATTTCAGTTAAAGGATCTCAGAGGACCACAAGAGGTTTTGAAGTGCCAAGTTGTGGAAAAGCACAGTCTTCGCATTGCCATCCTTGTGATCCTAACAATAACACTTCATTTTACTGTGGATTCGTTTTTAAACAAACAGAGACTGAAGATAAAAGATGACGCAGTGATGATGACTATATTGGATCTGACAGTAATGTCTCAACACACAAGTGTGAGTAACAGTGTTTTTACCATGTGTCACTATTGCTTTGTCTGATCCAGACTGTTTGATGTACTGAGTATTTATACTGTAGAGTCAAACTGAAGAATTAGAATTTGCTGTTCTCTCCTTTGCTTCAGCATTTATGGGGTTAATGCATTGGATTACTGCCAAATACACTCTAAAAACACACACAGACTGCTTTTTGTGCATGAAAATGCTCACAATCCACTCCAGCTTATCAATCATCACTTTAGAGGACTCAATGTGCTTTCGAATATTTGACCAGACTCCTGGCAGAATTCCCCTCATGTGCTTTTCCACATCAAAACTTCATTAAGCTTTCATGAAGAAACTGACAGTTCAAAAACTTCACGCCAACTTCTAATGAAAAGGATTCTGTCAATCGTGCGGTCACATCTCTGCACTATTAGGACCAGAACATACGTGGTTTTTATTAAACGAAACATCAACAGGGCTGAACAACAACTTCTTTCTCAGTGTTGATCTGAATGCATGACGTTCATACAGATGCACATTCTGTTCTGAAGAGAACTTAGAGCTGATTTAACAGAACAGAGAGTACTAGTGGATTAGATCATTTATATAATCTCAAGAGATCGAACCAGATGAACATTAATAATGCATGGCTTCTGTTTGGAAATGTTTGGTCCCACTGACAGCTCACATTCAAAATGTATTCTGACTCAATACTGGCAATGTTTGAACCTCCAGTGTCATCTTTATCTTATGAGCTTCATCTCACCGGATGTTCCTCTGAAAGTTGTCCAAAGTAAAACAGTCAGTGATCTTAAAAGGAGGCGTCGATGATGGACACTGGACGGTGAGTTCAATAGTCAAAGCAGCTGAAGAAGGTCCAGTCAGTGGATCTGGAAACACCTCGGGCGGGGAATCTCCGGAAAATCAGTTTAAAACATGAGGTTCAGCATTCAGAACGAGTTCTGCAGAGGAGTTTCGCCAATGTGCAATGGGAAATCTAAGTAAACTTATTTTTTTGCACCAAATGCATCACATTTTGGAAGTAAGCAAAGTAGTGCAAATTGGAAGTTGTTTTGCATGCATTAAGAGCCATGCATTTTCAATATAAAGTGTAATTCTTGTTGTTCAAACAGAACTGACCACAGTTGCAACATTTACCAACTTACCTTGATAGGAAGTGGTAAAAAAAAAAAAAAAAAAAATCAAAGTCACCCATGGGTCATATACATAAAAATGTCTATAACTCCAAAACTAAATGAGATATTTTCACCAAATTTGGCACACACGTGTATGGGCTCACTCTGAGGACACATACCAAAAGTGGTAAGATTGTGCCTCTTGGTGGCGCTATAATTGAACAAAACATGAAATTGCCATTAACTACAATACAGTATTATGATATAAAAAGCTACATTTTATGAATGCATTGGTGTGTGCCATCGGCACCATGCTCTGAAGGTACTCAAAAGGTTTTGAGACAAATTTGCACACGTTGCAGACGTTTTACATTCATTACACACTGCGTGAAAGGGAATATCTGAAAAAGCATAATAGTTGCACTTTAAATGTCATTTTAAAGAAACAATAAAACAGCTGAAATTTCTGCATCAGTTGTTGCATTGCAAATTCATTTCAATGTTGCCACTGAAGACTTGGAAAAACGCACTTCCTCCTACTAATGTGCTACTAAAAGCTACTAATGTGTGGGATGATCTCAAAAAAAATCTATTGTATATGCATTTCCTTTACATGCAAATCTAAAATAAGTTTAAAATAAATATAATCAATATTTTGAAGATATATTCATTAATATTTCAGTAGTGCGGGGTCAGCGGTGGGGTCAAAGTTAAGTGCCATCTATCGATGCATCTGTCACCAGACATCAGTCACGCCACAGTGAACAGCAAGAGTGTGTGTTTGTGTATTTAGACCAATCAATACACACACACACACACTCTGAGGCAGATGGCAAAATATATTCAGTGTCTCTGAGTTAAACAGCTGTCATGAACTGCTGCGACTGCAATATGAGCGACAAGCTCAAGGGAAAGTTGACTTTGGTAAAATTGGAACATTTTGCATATTTACTGACAAGAGGTATGATACAGTACAACAGTATGTGAAAGCAACAATGAAACATGCAAACACTGTTAGAATTGGAGAAATTGGAGTTTACCACCTCTTAACCATGGTAAAATCACTGCATCATGCAGCATTTTGTGGATCATTGCTCATGCATATTTTCTTCCACAAGATAGTGCTGTATAAATGACCATAACAAGGTTAATATCTAACCAGAAACTCCGCAGAGGCCAAAGATCGATGGTTTGTTACAGCAGCTTTTGTGCTCCAGCTGGAAACAGTTTTATATCTGAACCCTTCTCTTTTATCAGCCAAGCTTTCAAGGGCAACGCAGACAGCTTTATAATCGTCAGACTGGGCATTTCACTTAGCTACGGCATGTGAAGGCTAAAAAATGTTCCTAAAGCAAAGGCTGTAAGATTTAAGATATCACTAAACTGTGCTACTGAAGGAACGAGACCTTCCATGCAACCCTCGTCGTACCCGTAAATATGTGCTCTTGATTTCGGCCAAACTGCACTCAAATGACAGGCGAGACTGCCATGACCCAAATAACTTGATCCAAGCGTCTTTCACAAAGACAATGTTTGCTTTAGGAAACTCTGCCAAGCAGTTGCGTGTTGAAGCACAGAGATGCCAGCCCACTATGTTTATTCAAAGCGAACAGATACACATTTCAGCAAACGCTGCAGGCATGCACTCATTATCTTTCATGAGAGATGACAGCAAAAGTAGGTCTAACCGCTTGACTTCCGTACGACTTCCCAGTGGCTCTTATGTAATTTTCCATTTTGCATGAATTGAGCGTTTAAAATGACAATGATTTGAGTTTGACCTGAATTCCTCAGTGATGCAACAATCCAAGAATTTCCCAAACATTACGGCTAAACAAATCAGGGTTCACCTGAGGTAAACAACCATTAATCCAACATATATAAAAGTCTAAAGGCAATGATTTACCCATACAAAACCCCTTTAAAGAAGTCATGACATGAGAAATCAAATTATTTAAATTATTTTAACGACATCCTGGATTGTGTTGGAGGATTATATGTTTGTTCGGAGCATTTTGTTTTGTAAACGAGGCACAGTGTAATGGAGAGTTTGACAAGCCTTAAAAATGGATAATTTCAGAATGAGGGTTGAAAATAATACTTTTTCTGCATTTATATGTTTGGGGTTTTTTTGTATGAAAAACTTTAGTGACATTTTAAGTGAACCTCAAGGAACATATTAAAAATATAGCTGCGAGCAGCAATTATCGGGGTTCAAGCCTTTTAAGGCCTTTAAGCACATGCATAAAAAGGTATTATGTTTCAATTAGCAAGCCTGTAACCATCTCGATCGTGAAGGCGTTGAGATGCATCAATGTCTTCATAGACAATCATGACACCTTGGACAAAGAAACGGCATGCCAATTTCCAAGTCAATCGGACTAACGGTGAAGTAGTAATAGCCATTTTCATGTTTTTTTTGCTGTTGTAGCGCCACCAAGTGGCCAGTCGCCACGTCCTTTTTCACACGACCACAGAATGAGCCCATACATAGGTGTGCCAATTTTGGTGAAAATATCTCATTTTGTTCATGACCTTTTTATTTTAGTAAAAGTGGCTCGTTTTGGCGGCCCTTAGGGACCATGAATCGAAATTTCAACTTTTTTTGATAATTATTCACCTAGAGATTGAGCGAAAAACCTAGGATTAGTTCGCAAAAGTTTTTTTTTTCTTCAAAAAATACCCCAAAATTTTGCAGGATTGAGCCATTTTGTACTTACGACCACTGTAGCGCCCCCATCAGGCTTGGGGCGATCCTTGGTGACGTTGTAGACGGTGTGAGTACTACCAGCCCTCGAAGATTTAAGTCTCTAAGAGTTACGGTTTGGTCCACTTTTAGGGGTGAATGCTGATCCGAGGGAATGTTAACAATTACAAGAGTTTCAGCGCTACAAGCTTAAACCCCTAATAATAAAAAAATCCTTTTTAAGTGCATTGATACCTGGGTGTTTGCTGCAGGACGACGCACACAGTGAACTTTTAAACTTGCTATGAGAGGTTTGTAATGGGGATTCTTGACTTTGCAAACATCATTAATGAATGTTCAGACAATCAGTCAAGTGCAGCAGGTCTAAAAGCTCAATTTCACCCCTGAGAGACTGAGCTGACTTACTAGCAATCACACAAGACTTCATTAACCACAACCATTAGGGTAATGTCTCAAACACAGACCTTTAAGAACTCGAGTCTTTGACAGGAAGGATGAATAAACTGTTATTGCAAGTTACCAAGGTCATGGGTTCACAGTGAATATGTACAACATACACGTGTAAAGAGTCATAAATGTAAAAATGACGTGGATGTTTTGTTGTCTGAATGTATAATAACCTACCACAGCTTACTCTGTTGTGAAATGTCAAGCAAATAACCTCACATTCTTTAAGTAATCAAAAATCTCAAAAATGGCTTTAAATTTGGGTTGTAAGGACTACAAACTAAACAACTCCATTCCATACTGACATATAGATAAATCCAAACTGTGTTTTCTTCATCCAGATGAACAACACACCTGCTGCAATCCCTCAGCGCTGCTTTCATAGGCTCAGATTTCATCCTGTAAAGTATAACAACATTAAAAACCAATCACAATCTATTAGGCTGGGATCCCAACTGAGCTGGGCTACAGGGCGACACACGTGACTGATCGTCCCGAGGGGAACCGCACACAGACGCCTGAGAGACCTGGGCCGAGATTAGAGTCGCCCACCAGATCTGATGCAAGAACATCAACCTGAGCTGAAAGAAGGAAAACTAAACCAGTTACATTCTCACTCAGCTGATCCAACGGCCTCAAACTAAATCATGCGCAGGGAAATCATAACTATAGCTAAAAAGCTAAAACATAAATGTCAATTATGACATAGAAAGTCATAGTTTTGACTTTTATCTCAATATTATGATTTAGTATGAAACGAAAAAACTAATTTAGCCACATTTTCACTCAACTGATCCAAACAGCCACAAAAATCACGCTTTTTAAAATTCATAATTATGACATAAATGTCAATTATGACATAGAAAGTCATAATTTCGACTTTTTATCTCATAATTATGACTTACATTCTCACTTAGTTGATCCAAATGGTCTCAACAAAATCACGCTTGTAAATCGTAATCATGACATAAAATGTCAAAATTATGGCATAGTAAGTCATAATTATGAGATTCTGAAATTATGAGCTAAAAAGACAATTATGACACAAGGTTTAAAGGATCTAAATCGAAATTATGATTTAAAAATAATTATGACACTAAAAAGAGAAATTATGAATACAAATCATTTAATTATATGAAGTGTCAAAATTATGGCATACTAAGTCATAATTACGAGATGAAAAGTCAAAATTATGACAGACAATTGTGACAAAAAGTTTAAATTATGACATGCTAAATCGAAATTCTGATATAAAAAGTCATAATTATGAAGTATAAATTATGACATAAAAAAAATTAAATGCTGACTTCAAAAGTCATAATTATGACAAAGTCAAAATTTTGATTTTTTTTTATCTCATTATTATGACTTTTATAAAAAAAACTAAACTATTCTCACTCAGTTGATCCAAACAGCCTCAAAAAATCATGCTTAATCATGACAAAAAGTTGGATTTATGACATACTGTGCTAAGTTATTAATGAGAAGAAAAGTCAAATTATGGCATACTAAGTCATAATTATGAAATGAAAAGTCAAAATTATTACTTAAGACAATTACGACAAAAAGTCAAAATTATGACATGCTAAATTTAAATTATTATTTAAAAAATATATATAATTATGATTATTGCATAAGTCATATTAATGAGATGGAAAGTCAAAATTATGACATACTAAATCAAAATTATGATTTAAAAAGTCAATTGTGAAATAATAAAGTAGAAATGACATAAGTTGAAATTCAAAAAGTCATAATTATGACATAAATGACGATTATGACACATAAAGTCATAATTTTGACTTTGAAACCAATTACATTCTCACTCAGTTTCTCCAAACAGCCACAAACAAACTCCTGGATCCACTTCAGAGATGATTAAATGATCTCTCACTACAAGCAACTGTTCCAAATACATTAGCAACTACCTAGCAACCCCTAACAACACCCTGGCAACGACCTACTGACCCTTAACAACACCCTAGAAACCCATAACAACAGCTTTGCATTCACATAGCAAGTCATATATAACAGATGATGCCTGAACGCAGTTACATAAATGCACATCATCATCTCTTTCATCCGTGAGTGATATAATTATGTTTTATGAATGACGGCCATGTGTTTCTGTGTTAACCCTTTCAAAACTCCCATTCATTTACTGCATGCAGTTGACTGCACACGGATGCTGACGGTGCACCAGCTTAACTGGGTTCATTTTTGCAAAAAAAATCCTGTAACTTTAACTGAAGAAAACAAGATGCATTTTAACTATAAAAGGCATTCACTATAGAGTAAAACGTGCATACACATGCATACACCAAATCACATGGAAAAAAAATTCAGTTTAGTGAGTAACATTTCTCATCTTTCAATGCCATTGAATTGTTTCCTTGATGATGATGATGATATATATGAGAACAATACACTGATTCAGTATATTTTGGTGTAATCTGATCTATAAACCAGTCAGTCTCAGCAGAAGTTGTTCATGCTGTCATACCGGTCATTGCACAAGATGCATGGACACACATCCACCAAACGGAAACAAGTTATTGAGCTGAATGCATGTTACTAAAGGAGGAAGCTCAAAATGACCCGTGACCTCAAGCATAAAGAAAACTAAAGCTTGCCACATTTTAGTTGAAAATGCACAACCTTTTAAAAAAAAACAAAAAAAACAAAACCAAACCAAACCCATTATAATATAGATTAACAACAAGAAGCACTCTTGAATGAACAAGTGCATGATCCATACACACAGTGCATGAAAACCCACATTACAGATATTCGTATCAGTACCTCCTTCCTCCTGCTCTCCGCTCCGGGTCTGGTGATGAGCGCCGTGTCGCCGCACACCACCGCCGCATCCTCCACGAACACGCAGTCCGGCAGAGTCTCATCCGCGGGCAGCTCCACCACCTCCAGCCCGAGCCGGTGCTTCAGAACCGACACGTACTCGTCATGCTCCTTCTGCGCTTTCAGCAGGTCCACCTCCAGACTGCCGGTCCTGAGCGCTTCTTTGGCCAGAGACTCGGGGATAGCGCGAACCACAGCGTGCGTAAAGCCGCCGAACCCGGACATCAGCCCAGCCATGCCTCACTTCCTCACCGCTCGAACTGCGCGATCGCCGGTAAACGGTTGTAAAGCGGTGCGCCTGGAGCTCTGCGTGTTGTGTGTTTACTGGACCGATTGCTTGTTTGTTTGTTTGTTTGTTGTTGTTGTTCCTCCCTGTTGTGGTTCTGCACGCGCAGAGTTTGGGCTCTGAAAGGGCGAGAACAGCGCGCTGATGACGTCACGGACGCTCCCCAAGCACCGCGCACCAATGTGAGAACAGAATTAAAAACAATAAAAAAAATGTAGCTACCAAATCGGCGTATGACATTCAAAGTACAGCGAGAGCGATTTAAAGGGTTAGTTCACCCAAAAATTAAAATAATGTCATTAATTACTCACCCTCATGTCTCTCCACACCTGTAAGATCTTCATTCATCTTCAGAACACAAATTAAGATATTTTTGATGAAATCCGATGGCTCAGTGAGGCCTGCATAGCCAGCAATGACATTTCCTCTCTCAAGATCCATTAATGTACTAAAAACATATTTAAATCAGTTCATGTGAGTACAGTGGTTCAATATTAATATTATAAAAGCCACGAGAATTTTTGGTAGCCAAAAAAACAAAATAACGATTATAGTGATGGCCGATTTCAAAACACTGCTTCAGGAAGCTTCGGAGCGTTATGAATCTTTTGTGTCGAATCTGCTGTTCGGAGCGCCAAAGTCACGTGATTTCAGCAGTTTGGCGGTTTGACATGCGATCCGAATCATGATTCAATACGCTGATTCATAACGCTCCGAAGCTTCCTGAAGCAGTGTGTTGGAATAGCGGCGCTATGCAGATCGATCTACGACCATTAACTGATCTCAGGACGCGGCGCGGCAGATCGACATGGACATTGCAATCTACAATTACCTAAGTTACAACGTATGCTGGGAAATGTGTTTCTCGTATCAATGCATTTTTTAATTACGAGATTCCGACTTATAAAAAACATTCACATCCTCGTAGAACTCGTAATAAATAATAATATTGTGAAAAATAATCATGATTAGAAAAAAATGACAATATGTAAAAGGTACGTTCGCCATATTGTAATTACCATAATTTGCGTACTTACGAGATTTCAATTTGTAAAAGTGCCCACGTCCTAGAGCTCATTTTCGTCTTAGAACTCGTAATTTGTAATCTGGGAATTTTCTGAGACCTCCTACTTGACCATGTGACCACTGCAGATTAATTTAGGTGTTGATAGTGTTGCCATAGAAATGCATAATTCCCTATCTGAGTAAAACGTAGAAATTAAAAACGTAATGTGTAACATGCTGCATTCGCGCCATGTCGTAATTACAAGATTCCGACTTGAAAAAAACGTTCACGTCCACGTAGAACTTGTGAGCTGGGAATTTTCCAAACCCCTCCTTGTACCATGTGACCACTGCAGATTAATTTAGGCATTGATAGTGTTTGCCATAGAAACGCATAATTCCTAGTCCGAGTAAATGTAAAATTAAAAACGTAATGTGCAACTTATGCTGCGTTCACGACATGTTGTAATTACAGTAATTTTGAGATGACAACACGCAACATTCTACTCAGAGTGTCTATGGCAACACTAAATGAATCTGCAGTCATGTGGTACAGCGGTCACATGGTACAAGTAGGAGCTCTCAGAAAATTCCCAGCTTACAAGTTGTAATTATGAGCTCTAAAATTACTTGAATGCTTTTTACAAGTTGAAATCTCGTAAGTATGCAATTATGGTAATTACAACATGGCAGAACGCACCTTTTACATATTTTTTTCTAATCGTAAATTATTATTTTGCGCTATTATTATTATTAGTAGTAGTATTAGTAGTAGGAAATAACATTAAATTATGAAAACATGCTGTTGTTTACACCATAATTATGCAAGTTTTTTTGTGATCTAAATAGTTTGTTTTTTGCTATGTTTAATTATCAAGCTTCACATTTCTCACTTGATTTTAAAAGACAAGTAATTATCTAAACAATAAAAAATTGGTCTGGCATTTTTGAGCTAACAGCACTTTTAATCCATTGTGACATGCATGCAAAACACATTGATTCTTAGCCAGTGTTGTATAGAGTTGTTCAGTTTTAAAACCCAAATAGAATGTGCATTTTCAGTACATTTCTTTTATAAATATCCTATTTTTTTATATATTACATAGCAGTGGTTTTGGATTTATGAGTAAAATAAGGTCTGTGGTCCAAAGTATTACAGTACAGTAATAGCTCAAACATGAATTTCAAAGCCGCTGTGTATGTTCCTAAATAAGGACTACAACTACCACAAGGATGTCTGCAAACACTTGTAGTCCTTATATAGCAACTTGACAGCAGCTTAAAAACCACAGAAGAATCCTGAGGAAACCCATGGAGAACTGACGTCATGAGCTCTGTCACACTCATTTCAATTATTAGCCTCACTTATTCCAAACAGGATGAAGCAGGCGACTGGCACAGATCCAAACAAAACCATCACTGCATTCAGACTTTTGAAATATAGGCCCTGTCCCAAATGCCACACTTTAGTAAAGTAAGACCGCTTTGACTGTTGGGTTGAGTAGGTACTTATTTTGAATAAGTATGGAAGCTTGTTTCCACCACTGAATAAAAAAGGTAACTGCGACGTTTTATCTCACAATTATGACATTTTTTATAAGAATTGCATGAAAAAAACGCACAATTGCGAGTTATAAAGTCAGAATTGCGAGATATAAACACAATTGTGAGAAAAAAGTCAGACTTTATAACTCGCAATTCTGACTTTATCATCCAATTCTGACTTTATAACTCGCAATCCTGACTTTTGGACTTATCACTAGCAATTCTGACTATTTCACCCAATTCTGACTTTATAACTCGACAATCTGACTTTATCAATCCAATGGGACTTTATAACCGAATACTCCTGACTTTATCACCCCATTCTGACTCTATATTCTGCAATCTGACGCCCAATTATCTCTTACTCTTCAATCACTTTAATCACCAATTGACTTTATAACTCGCATCCTGACTTTATCACCTAATTCTGGACTTCTATTCCTGACTTTATCACCCAATTGACCTCGCAATCTGACTTTATCAACCAATTTTATCTGACTTATCACCATTCTGACTTATAACTCGCATTCTGATTATCACCCAATTTGACTTTACGCAATTCTGACTTTATAAACTCACAATTCTGACTTATCTCACAATTCTGACTTTAAAAATTGCAATTTGACTTATATCACACAGTTCTGACTTAATATCATGACAATTCTGACCTTTGCAATTTCTGACTTTATATCATGCAATTCTGACCTCGCAATTGCAATCCTGACTTTATCACCCAATCAATTGCACTTCTGACTTTATCATGCAATTCTGACTTATTTGCAATTCTGACTTTAACCGCAATTCTGACTTATATCACGCATTCTGACTTTACGCAATACTTTATATAATGCAAATTCTGATTAACTCGCAATTCTGACTTTATCACCCAATTCTGACTTTATACTTGGACTTTATATCTCGCAATTGCATCTAAAAATCACCCAATTCTGACTTAATACGATCAGCACTTCTGACTTTATATCAATCTCCAATTTTTAACTATCCAATTGACATCAATTCGACTATATCTCGCAATTCGCACCCAATTCTGACTTATATCTTCTGATTTTACCCAATTCAATTCTAATTTTATCACCAATTGGACTTTATATCTCGACTTTAACTTGACTTTATAACCCAATTCTGACTTACAATTCTGACTTATCACCAAATTCTGACTTTATACTCCAATTCTTTATTTCACATTTATTTTATCACCCAATTGACTTAATCATGCAATGACATATCTGCGCCAATTTGCAATTCTGACTTTATATCACACAATTCTGACTTTAACTCGCAATTCTGACTTTATCACGCAATTCTGACTTTATATCTCACAATTCTTTTTTATATCTTTTATCGTTTATATCTTGAAACTTGAAATGACAAACATCGTGTCTGTGGATTTCCCGAACAGGCTGGAATCATTCTCCAGACATCCTTGAGTACATTCCTGCACACCCCAGGAACAAAGTTTGTCTTTTCTTGTTCCAAATCCACTCAATTATCCAGACCGGTCTAAACATTCCCGGAGCCCCACATTCCATCCCCTCATTCTGTTCCCTCATCCCTCCCTGAGCTCCGTTTTTCCATTCCTCTGGCTTTCCCCTCGGAGAGGAAATATGTGTGTTGAGCAGGTCCGAGCGCACCTGGCTCGCAGCTTGGAGGGCCGTAAAAGATGAATGAACTTTGAGCTTCAAAGACCTTTTGGAACTGGTTTTCGGGGCCTAAACACATTGTATAACGGCGCTCTCTGCGTGAACATCATATAACATCCGCTATAGTGTTCCAGAACTGGCTGAGCAACATCTCAAACGTCTCTACACTGTTCTTCCTCAGTATTTCAGTCTTGTTTTCCAGTACAAATATCTGAAGACTTCTTACCTTATGTAATTTCGCTTCTCAAGTAAATGTATCTTGAGTGAAGCTCACTAGGTTTCGGAACAGCGCATCATATCTCTAGTTTCCACCAAAACAAAACTGTTAGTGCTGTAAAACCAGGATAGGAAGCTTCATAATCTTCCTGCTATTCAACATATTTCCAGTATCAACTCTATGTGGCTTTATTAGGAGCGAGACATTCAACTGAAGCGTGTGATTTTATGATCTCATTCTGAAATGACCCGCACTGTTTTCTCAGCAACTTTTCTGAACAAAGCTCACTCAGAATCTAGACTGTAAACAGCTCCGATCCCACAGGATTGCCTACGGAATGTCATCAGGATAAACACTTTCTCTTTACAGGAGAAAGCACATGTCATGGCTAAAATATTTATCCGTGAGCAGCTGTCTGATCCAGTGTAAACGGTAAAACCTCAACATGAAGGGAAAATTCCACTCCGTTAAACACAGATTATTAGTGGCAAGCATCAGTAATACTGTTGTTTGTTCTTAAGCATTATCATTAAGTAGGCTGTTTATGCTAAATGAATGATAAATACTTGAGGACAGGAGATCTGCCTTTCACCCTACCACATAGCAACACCCTGACAACCATTCAGAGCCCCTTAGCAACCACCTAGAAATAGCTTAGTAACCAACCAGAACACCCTAGTATTGTAGCAGTTAGTTTTCTGGGCTTTCAGAACCTCTTAGCAACCATCTACGGCCTAGTAACCACCCAGTCAACTATAGCAACCGCCTAGTAACCACCCAGACCACCCTAGCAACGGCCTAGTAACCACCCAGACCACAATAGCAATGGCCTAGTAACCACCCAGAACATCCACGTATCATAGCAGTTAGTTTCTGGGCTTTCAGAACCCATTAGCAACCACCTAGCAACTGACTAGTAACCACCCAGAACAACATAACATCATAGCAGTTAGTTTTCTAACATTTCAGAACCCATTATTAACCACCTAGCAACATCCTAGTAACTACCCAGAACACCCAAGTATCATAGCAGTTAGTTTTCTGGCCTTTCAGAACCCCTTAGCAACCACCTAGCAACCATCCAGAACACCCTAAAACTGTAGCAGTTAGCTTTCTGGGCTTTCAGAACCCCTTAGCAACCACCTAGCAATAGATTAGTAACCACACAGACCACCCTAGGAAAGGCCTAGTAAAAACCCAGAACACCTTCATATCATAGCAGTTAGTTTTCTGGCCTTTCAGAACCCATTAGCAACCACCTAGCAACGACCTAGTAACGACACAGAACACCCTAGAATTGTAGCAGTTTGTTTTCTGGGCTTTCAGGACCCGTTAGCAACCACCTAGCAATGGCCTAATAATCACCCAGAACAACTATGTGGCATAGCTGTTAGTTTTCTGGCCTTTCAGAACCCCTTAGCAACCACCTAGCAATAGCCTAGTAACCACCCAGAATACCCTAGCATTATAACAGCAATTATAAAAAATCTGGGTTTTTGTTTTTTCCTTTTTTCTGTGGAATACACAAAAAAGATATTCTGGGGGAAAAAGTGATTTTGTTATTTTTTAATTAACTATCTTAAATTAGTGGCATAAACGTCTAAAATAATAAGAAAAGCCTACATCAACATATCGCCGACTAGCAAATAAACAGCCTGAATTAAATAATGAATGACATTCTGATGGACGTTGATCGACAAACGGCAGCTTGTTATTGCAGCGCTGGTCCTAAGAGAGTAGAGTGTGATTCTAGTAGCAGTTCATTCACAGGAAATGACATCACATAGTCTCAGTGAACTATGACAGGAAAAGCCTCAGAGCAAACAAGGGCTGAAATACCTGGATAACATCTCTCTGATCTGGCTCTGGGCAGTACGGGATAAAGAGAACTTCCACACCGGAGGTAAAATAAACATGGCCAGAGCCGCCGCTTTACGTAATGTAGAAATATGGCCGCGGCCCAGATCTCCTTTAAGAGGGGGTGCGATCGGAGGGTTTGAGCCACTGAGTCATGCGTTCGTAATCAATCGCCGCTTCCAAGGCCCTGGAAGAAAGTGAAGCCCAGTGGAAAATATTATGTTTGCCATTACAACATGGCGGACGCAAATAAGAAATGCTCTTGTAATGGTTCCTGGATGTGTAACTCCAGAATAGAAAAATGAGCGGTGACTCCACTGGAACACAATGACAGCACTGTTTCCTAAACCCCCGCGCCCCTCGCGTCAGGAGAGATGGAGAACGCTGCAGGAACAGATGTCAACCTTCATGAGCTCATTCTCTCACTGGACACTTCGTTTGACCTCGAACACTGGGAGAAGCAGAACGCAGGCCGCTATTGAAAAAATGACCACCTAGCAACGGACTAGTAATTTCCCAGAACACCCTAGCATCGTGGCAGTTAAATTTCTAAACTTGCAGAATCCTTTAGCAACCACCCTTGCAACGTCCGAGTAACCACCAACAACACCCTAGCATCACAGTTGTTTTCCAAGTCTGAACCCCTTAGCAACACCCTAGCAATACATAGTAATCACCCATAATATTCTAGCAACACCTAGTAACACCCAGAACATCCTAGCAACAGCTAGTAACCACTCAAAAAGGCCCTAGCAACACATAGTAATCACCCAGAACATCCTAGCAATGCCTAGTAACCACTCAGAAGGCCCTAGCAACACATAGTAATCACCCAGAACATCTTATCAACACCTAAATAATCACCCAGAACATCCTAGCAATGACTAGTAACCACTCAGAAGGCCCTAGCAACACCTAATAATCACGTAGAACATCCTAGCAATGCCTAGTAACCACTCAAAAGGCCCTAGCAACACTAGTAATCACCCAGAATCCTAGCAATGCCTAGTAACCACTCAGAAGGCCCTACAACACCTAATAATCACCTAGAACATCCTAGCATAGTAACCACTCAAGGCCCTAGCAACACTAATCACCCAGAACATCTAGCAATGCCTAGTAACACTCAAGGCCCTAGCAACACATAGTAATCACCCAGAACATCCTAGCAATGACTAGTAACCACTCAGAAGGCCCTAGCAACACCTAATAATCACCTAGAACATCCTAGCAATGCCTAGTAACCACTCAGAAGGCCCTAGCAACACATAGTAATCACCCAGAACATCCTAGAATGCCTAGAGGCCCTAGCAATGCAATGCCTAGTAACCACTCAGAATGCCCTAACAACACATAGTATCACCAAACTCCTAGCATGACTAGTAACCCTCAGAACGCCCTAGTAATCACCCATAACATCCTAGCACGCCTAGTATCACTCAGACCATCCTAGCAATGCCTAGCAACCACTCAGAGGCCCTAGCAATGCCTAGTATCAAAGGCCAACCTCACCTAGAACATCCTAGCAATGCCTAGTAACCACTCAGAAGGCCCTAGCAACACATAGTAATCACCCAGAACATCCTAGCAATGCCTAGTAACCACTCAGAAGGCCCTAGCAACACCAATATCACCCAGAACATCCTAGCATGCCATAACCACTCAGAAGGCCCTAGCAACATATAATCACGATCTAGCACTCTAGCAATGCCTAGTAACCACTCAGAAGGCCCTAGCAACATAGTATCACCATAACATCCTAGCAATGCCTAGTAGAAGGCCCTAGCAAGGCGCCCTAGCAACACATAGTAATCACCCATAACATCCTAGCAGCCTAGTACACTCAGGCCACCATCAGAACCCTAGCAATGCCTAGTAACCACTCAGAAGCCCTAGCAACAAATCATAGCAAGAAGCAACATCACCCAGCATCCTAGCAATGCCTACCACTCCCCTAGCAACACATAGTAATCACCCAGAACATCCTAGCAATGCCTAGTAACCACTCAGAATGCCTAGCAACACATAGTAATCACCCAGAACATCCTAGCAATGCCTAGTACCACTCAGAAGGCCCTAGCAACCATAGTAATCACCCAGAACATCCTAGCAATGCCTAGTAACCACTCAGAAGCCCTAGCAACACATATAATCACCCAGACACCTAGTGCTAGAAGGCCCTAGCATCACTCCTAGCAATGCCTAGTAACCACTCAGAAGGCCCTAGCAACACATAGTAATCACCCAGAACATCCTAGCAATGCCTAAACCACTCAGAAGCCCTAGCAACACAGCAACCTAGTATCACTCAGAACATCCTAGCAATGCCTAGTAACCACTCAGAAGGCCCTAGCAACACATAGTAATCACCCAGAACCCTAGCAATCCTAGTAACCACTCAAAGCCCTAGCAACATAGTAATCACCCATCACATCCTAGCACGCCTAGTACCTCAGAACATCCTAGCAACCCTAGTAACCACTCAGAAGGCCCTAGCAACACATAGTAATCACCCAGAACATCCTAGCAATGCCTAGTAACCACTCAGAATGCCTAGCAACACATAGTAATCACCCAGCATTTATCAACGCCTAGTAACACCCAGAACATTTAAGCAATGCCTAGTAACCACTCAGAGGGCCCTAGCAACACATAGTAATCACCCAGAACATCTTATCAACACCTAATAATCACCTAGAACATCCTAGCAATGCCTAGTAACCACTCAGAATGCCCTAGCAACACATAGTAATCACCCAGAACATCCTAGTAATGCCTAGTAACACCAGAACATCCTTGCAACGCCTAGTAACCACTCAGAATGCCCTAGCAACACATAGTAATCACCCAGAACATCCTAGTAATGCCTAGTAACACCCAGAACATCCTTGCAACGCCTAGTAACCACTCAGAATGCCCTAGCAACACATAGTAATCACCCAGAACATCCTTGCAACGCCTAGTAACCACTCAGAATGCCCTAGCAACACATAGTAATCACCCAGAGCCTAGTATCCTTGCAACGCCTAGTAACCACTCAGAATGCCCTAGCAACACATAGTAATCACCCAGAACATCCTAACAATGCCTAGTAACCACGCAGAACACCCTAACAACACTTTGTAATCATCCAGATCATCATAGCAACTCCTAGTAACACCCTAGCAACACCTAGTAACCACTCAGGACACCTTGTTTTGTTTTTTTTCATTTCAAACCAAATTTATTTTTTTTCCAAACTATAAGACAATAGTAATAAAACTGATGAGCCTAACTGGATACTGGTAAACCAAGTGTTTGGGTTTTTAAAGCCATTTGACTATATAAAGAGCATCTTTCACCACTGACAGCCATTCAAAACATTCACTTATTCTGGCAAATTATTATTTTGGGGTTTGGGAACAGCCAGTCAGCATTACCGTGATGTCATTTTCCAGCATTTACAGCTCAGGTGACTGGCTCAGAAATTTATGTCCATGAACAAATATGGTTTGCATACTTCACAAGCTCCATGCAGCAGCTGTTGGGCAATACATGTTAAATGGGTAGCAGTGTTTGGAACATAGTCATTTGTTTCTGCCGGGTTAATAAAAATCAAAACATAACAACATGGTTCATACAAACAGCTTGACCATCTTCAGATGGTGTGGCGCTGGCCCAAGATGGTCTACAAGCCAATTCAAGTTCCAAATTTCAAATGTTATTATGAATAAATGTGATTTTACCCAGTCATTGTAACCAGAAGAACCCATCAAACACTCTCACAGATCATCTTTACTACAATGACACAGTACAGCACATCACCATCTAGTGTCGCAATCTAGGAAAAATCAACTAGAACCAGTTAAACCACAGGGTTTCCAAACACAACAGCAATCAGATTTCATACACAAACCTCGACTGATCAGAAGAAAACAACAATGGTTTCATTACAAAGAATACTGTAGCTACAAGCAAACAGTCCATAAAGACATAAAAGTAAACCATACCTGAGATATGACAAGAATCTCATTCCAGGTGCCAAACGTTCTCCATCAGGACGTCTCAGTGTCCACACGCTTCTGCTCTCTGCGAGTCTGTGGAAAGAACTATTCAGTGCTGTCAGGACAATACTGCACATTCCCTTGCTCTCACAGTCGGTTTGGTTTGTGCATCCAAGAACTTCTAATCTCTGAATTTTGGTGGAATGCCACTTATTTGGAATCTCAGAGAAAAACAGTCTTTTTTAAAAAAAAAACATCTTATATGGAAAACTGGATGCCTGTTGCACTTTTTCTTTCACTTTGTGATGGACAGACTGCATGAATATTAAATTAGCTGGAGGAATTTCCTCCACGGAGAGCATATTTAGGGACCCTTTAAGCTGTCAGGAATGCTTTGTGGTTGGATAACTCCTGCAGAAATGTTAATAATGCAGGCTACTGCCCAGACCAAATATGGTAATATTGTTACGTCTGGAATCAGGCTCCACATCTGGAAGCACTTAGAGCTGTTGAGTCAAGAGAGAGGAGCGAGCCGAGCCAAAAATAGAAGCCGTAAACTTTGAGTTTAGAACGTCTCCAAACGCGCACAGAATTAAGTGAATAGATGAGTTTTTAAACATTTGTATTTCTAAAAGGGGAAGAGTTTGGATGTGTGAAGATGGATACGATTGCCCAAAGCGCGTAGCCGATCTGAATAAAGGAACGCACGCGCGCGCGTGCTGTGGATTAATTTATGGTTGACGCGCGCGGAATGAACGCCATTAATAGACCCCTGGGGGCGACGAAATATTTCTAAGCCGAGTAATACTGCTAATCTTTTACATGACGTTAGCCAAAATAAAGCAGGTTAGTAAGCAATGCGCTGATGATCCTGGTGAAATAATACTTAAAATTAGCCCTCCAACACATGCTCTCACTCACACACACAATCCAAAAAAGTCCAAACTAGTAGCCTTCTAACACTTTCAGTTACCACACATGTTGTTTTATGCGTTAGATTAGTAATAATGGTTAGCTAGGGGCACCAAAAAGAAAAATAATTGAATCATTTGCACACTTAATAAAGCAATATCTGTCTCCAAAATACAAAACAAAATAGCTTCTTTACACATTTGAATGTGCTGCCATCCGAACGTTTTATTTAGATAAATAATATATGGTTTCAAGGCTTTACGCATTAACTTTACGCAAACTCAAAAAGGAAACGAGAGGAGTTGAGGGAAAGGGAGGAGAAAAGAGAAATATAGAGCGGGGAAACAGTAAAAAATGTGTTCAGTGAGAGGGGAAAATTCATTTAGGAGAGAGAGGGAGGGAAAAAAAGAAAGTTAGACAGGGTGGTGCTTAGCTCGGATGGAAAACGCGCCAAGAAACATTCCTCGCATAGCTTCGGAACAGTTCAGCGATGGTGACGTCAGGGCTCCACTACAGTATATAAGAGGAGCTGAGCGCGTCTTCACTCTCAGAACGCTGCGCCTTCAGACGCACGAAAACAAAGCGAGAACGCGACGCATCGCCTGGAGTCAGTCAAACGAGGACTTAAACCGAGGAACTGTTCGTTTGATACAACAATCTACAGCACACAGAGGAGCGAATGTTTGCTTGGGCTGTTATCGTCATCCTTGTTGCACACTTCAGTGTGGTAAGTGCTTTCATTACTCGTATGCTTATTAGAAGTTGTGTATGATGATTTAGAACTTACTAGACGAAGAAGGAAGTATTAATCCATTCATTGGAGGATCAGCACAAAGTTTGAGCTTTATGTGTAATAGAGTAGACATTACACCATAGACACTGAGGAGGCACATCCACAAAAAAAAAAAAAAAATCTACATATGGTTTCTTCATCTTTATACTAAAGTCCCTTGGTTTTTCTGCTCAGGTCTTCTCCAGCTGCCCAGCGGCATGCTCATGCACGCAAGAGCTTCCCAAATGCGCGCCTGGAGTCAGTCTGGTCTCAGACGGCTGCGGCTGCTGCAAAGTGTGTGCCAGACAGCTGAACGAAGACTGCAGCAAGACGGAGCCGTGCGACCACACCAAGGGGCTGGAGTGCAACTTCGGGGCCAGCCACGGGGCCACCAGAGGCATCTGCCGAGGTATGTTTCTCATTATGCTTTGTGAAAGACACCGAATGGAAAGCATGTGTGGATGAGGAGGGGGGAGGTTGGAATTCTCAAACTTGTGGATTAAAATATACCTTTCGTTTTCCCCAACAGCCAAATCGGAAGGTAGACCGTGCGAGTACAACAGCAGGATCTACCAGAACGGAGAGAGTTTCCAGCCCAACTGCAAGCACCAGTGCACTTGCATCGACGGGGCGGTGGGCTGCATTCCGCTGTGCCCGCAAGAGCTCTCCCTGCCCACGCTGGGCTGCGCCAACCCCAGGCTGGTCAAAGTGCCAGGCCAGTGCTGCGAGGAGTGGGTCTGCGACGACGGGAAGACTAGGGACTCCGCCGACAAGCTGTCTGGCAACGATCCGATGGTTGACGACTCCGAGAGTGACCTCACCAACAAGAACGAGCTCATCTCCATCGTGAAGGCCGGACTCAAATCCTTGCCTGGTAAGCTCAAAGATGCATTGGATTTGTTTGAGTGACTTGCACACGAATAGAGTTCTAAATGGCACTTTGTTTATTTGCAGCATTCCGATCGCAGTTCGAGAAGTGCATAGTGCAGACCACACCCTGGTCCCAATGCTCCAAGACCTGCGGCACTGGAATCTCCACCAGGATAACCAATGACAACGCCGACTGCAAGCTGGTGAAGGAGAGCAGGATCTGCGAGGTCCGTCCATGCAGCCAGGTCGCCCTACACCAGCCTGAAGGTATGCAACACCCGTGCAAACAAAAAACCAAACATATTGCATGACATGCATTCGAGTGCATCTGACTTATCTCGCGTCCTTCAACAGAAAGGGAAGAAATGCAACCGGACCAAGAAGTCCATGCAGCCGGTGAAGTTCACGTACGCCGGATGCTCCAGCCTGAAGAAGTACCGCCCCAGGTACTGCGGCTCCTGCGTGGACGGCCGCTGCTGCAGCCCGCAGACGACCCGCACCATCCGCGTCAAGTTCCGCTGCGAGGACGGCGAGACCTTCAACAAGAACGTCATGATGATCGAGTCCTGCAAGTGCACCTACAACTGCGCCCAAGGCAACGATGCCACCTACCCCTTCTACAGACTCTTCAACGACATCCACAAGTTCAGAGACTGAGCGCCGGGGAATCCTGGGAGCGCGTCACGAGCGACGACCAATAGCAGCTCAGCTGCGCAATCAGGGGGGAGGGGCCCATCCGCCGGCCAATCAACTCCTGTTGTAACTAGATTCCCACGGAATTACAAACGGACTTACATTACGGGGACTTTGAAGTGCACTGTTTGCTGAGGCCGCGTCAGCGTTTTGGAAAAGGCTCGCTCCACACTGGAGCGCTACGTTTTATAGCTTCGTTATGGAGCAACCTGTAAAGATGTAAATATTTCAATTCCTGATGTATATCTTGATGTCTAAATACAAACATGAACCAAACTGTAGACTTGTGTGAGTGTGTGTGTGTGTGTACTCCCAATTGTAGATATGCACATGCAAAGACGTACAACTGGTAGACTTTGTCCACAGTAACACTCCCTCCTGATGTGGATGAACGCATCCTCATTGTTTGGCAGCTAATGGAATCCAACTCCACCACACGATCAACAACAGACTTAAAGGGTTGAATGAATGGTTGAATGAATGTTTTATTGTTATTATTTATCGCAAATGTAGCTCTTTTATTTGAACATTGTCATACTGGAATAAAGTGTAAAATGATCTAATTTTATATGTTACAAATAAAAGATTTATTTATGAACTAAACACCTCGAGTTGCGTTCTTGAATGCTCAATGGAAAGATGTGCATAAAGCACAGGTAATTCATGAGATTCAATCTTTGATTGAAGGAAGGGATGGTTATATAATGGCACTTCTGGAACTCCCCCCCCCTCTCTCTTTCTGTTGAATGGAATGCTATTGGGGAACTGTAAGACTTGACTTGCTTCCTACAATAAAACCTGAGCCGCTCCTTCATTTAGCTTCTTCAAGAAAACAAATTAAGAGACCCAGCAATAGCAGAAAGCATGGAGCTACGCCCGGAATCTTGAGTGCTTTTCCAAATGGAGCTCCAGTCTGTGTTTGCAGGAGTTTTCAGAGAATAAGAACTAAAACATCAGGAATCATAGGTCTTTATATAACTCCTCAACAACCCATTCATGCACTTGTTGTTTTGACGTTGCACACGAGTTTAATGAATATCGATCTTATCTTCGATCGGAGAGTTTTATAATCATGCATTCTGCACATCTGTCTCTGACCCCTCCTTCAGCTGGAGTGATATATCTCCAGTGAGGTTTGATCCAGGTGAAGGAAATCCAGCTGAGGAATGCAGACGCGCTGATGGTCGGCAGATGTTGGAAAATATTTGGAAGCAGCTTGTTCGGCCATCCTGCTAAAAATATGCCACTTCTGAAAGAACAGAGATCCTGCCCTAGAGCAAAGCTGGGCTTTATGACATCCCTACGGACAACGGGAACACAAACGGACGGTTATATCACACCATGGAGGCCTTTAAGCGGTTTCTATCAGTCCAGACGTTTCCTTGAGATACGACGATGCAGACAACACCAGCAGCCGTTTGACTTCTAAAAAGGGAATGAAACGACAAAAACAAACAAGACCGATAACACAGCTGATGGTGATATAGTCAAATGGAATGAAAACTGTAATTTTAATGGTTTTCCACTAGGCATTTTGTTATGCAATCTTTTATTTTGACATTAGATTAAAAAAATTCCATGCACTTTTTGTAGATTTTATGGTCCATTCAGAAGAGACGGTTAATATGCATAATGTTTTCAATCATTAGGTCTCCTGTCCTCTTCAGCGGTGTCCCTCAGTGGGGTTTTACCTGTCTGTCATTTCACTGATGACCCCTAGTGGCCAAAACAGAGCTGCTGAATGTTTTAAAGGGACAGTACAGCCAAAAATGAATAATGTTGTTCCAAACCTGCATGCATTTCTTCTGCGAACACATTTTGAAGAACGGTGATGTCCAACAACATGGGACCCATTGACTTTCATTGTAAATTTGTTTTCAAAATATTTCTTACATTCTGCAGATGAAAGCTTTGATCAACATACACTCTTAAAAATAAAGGTTCCAAATAGAACCATAATTTTGGGTTGCTTTAGTGAAAAGTTCTGAAAAGAACCATTTATTTTTAGTGCAAAGAATATTTTAATCTTAAGAACCATTTTCCACTATAAAGAACCTTTTGAAAGGTTCTTCATGGAACCATCAATTCCATTAAAGAACATTTTTAGGAGTGCAAGGGTTCATTACTTGGGTGAACTCTCTCTTTAAAGGCCCGTTCACACCAACCACAATTTTTTTCCAGCTGATGAAGGATAAAAAATTGACAGCCAATCACTTTAAAGAGCTCGAGCATTTAAAGTAACGGACAACAAACCTCCTGTAGGCGTTAATATAGTTATCGTTATAGTTCTTGGTGTGAACGGGCCTTAACTCTTGAATTATTTCCAAAACATTGTAAGCTAACAGCAAAAACATCATCTATATATCTTGTAAAGCTCATATCATAACATACAGTACTAAAAAAGGCAAAAAGTCAACTACATTTGTAATCCAAGGCCTTGTGCTAATCTGATGTGTAGATTTGGTTTGGGTTTGGTTTTGTGTGTTTTTTTTTTTGTCCAAACGATAAAAAAATGGTGCATCTGATCATTTAAAGTAACAGCACACCTCACACATTTGGGAAACTGCATGTCCATGTGTCTTCAGAACATGCTGGAGAGAGTTTGTGTACAATGATGAATAGCTTGAGTGAGACTAAACGGGTGTGTGAGACACGCTGCCAAAGAGTGAGTATGGGGAATAGTTACTATTAGAGCGCTTAACTAGCCATGACAGACACCTAATCTCACACGGGCGCTGGATGTAAGCAATGACGACATGCCGCAGACTGCGTTACATAAGTGCTAATGATGAACTTAACGAAAATCTGCCTACTCTCCAGAGAAGGCGTCAGCAGCGAGTCCGGGAGGCAAAAACGTTTGTTTATCTGTTCAAACAAAGCGCTCTTTGATGGGGAAATGAATGTTAGTGCTGCTGTCTGTGGAAACGGGCTCGAGAGCCAGATTGAGATGGTCCCCGGGTGTTTTCTTGTGCAGAAACATGAACAGAAAACACATGGATTTAACTCCACAGTGACGTGAGATTACTTAGAAGTGCTCATAACAACTGCAGGTCTGCCAGGTTTGTCAAATCTGACTAGTTTGATGCACACATGAGCTGACTGAAATGACCAGCTCTAATCTGATTGGTTGGCTTTACTGTATATGACTTCGAGTTGGTGATGCACCAGATTGGCTGGAAACAAAATAGTTTATTATATGATAAAATGAGGACATACACACAAAGTTTTGGAGTTTTTTTTTAAAGACGTAAATGTTACAAAAGATTTCTTTTTCAAATAAATGCTGTTCTTTTTAACTTTCTATTCATCACAAAATTCTGAAAAAACAAATCTGAAGCAGCATGACTGTTTTCAACATTGATAATAATCAGAAATGTTTCTTGAGCATCAAATCATCATATTAGAATGATTTCTGAAGGATCATGTGACACTGAAGACTGAAGTAATGATGCTGAAAATTCAGCTTTGATCACAGGAATAAACAAATAAAACATTCACATAGAAAAGGTAATGTAAGGTATGCAAAGGAACTGGTGACTTTTTATCTCACAATTCTAACCTTTTTTTCTCAGAATTGCATGATATAAAGTATTAATTTGTGATGTAAACTTTCTGCAGAATTCCGATGTAAACTTGCAATTCTGAGAAAAAAAGTCATAATTCCATGATGTAAACTCGCAATTGTGAAAAAAATTCAGAATTGCGAGAAAAAAAATTGTGAGGAGGAAAAAAAGAGAGCAATTCTGAGAAAAGAGATGCAAAAAAAAGAAAAAAAAGTCAGAATCTTCGAATTCTAAGAAAAGTCAGAATTCTGAGATGTAAACTCGCAATTCTGAGAAAAAAGTCAGAATTCCAAGATGTAAACTCGCAATTCTGAGAAAAAAAAGTCAGTTTTGATCAGAATTCTGAGATGTAAAAATTCTGAGAAAAAAGTCAGAATTCCATGATGAAACTCGCAATTGTGAAAAAAATTCAGAATTGCGAGAAAAAAAGTCAGAATTGTGAGTTTATATCTCCGAATTCTAAGAAAAGTCAGAATTCTGAGATGTAAACTCGCAATTCTGAGAAAAAAGAATTCCGAGAAAAAATTCTGAAAAAAATTCAGAATTCTGAGATGGAGAAAAGTCAGAATTCCGAGATGTAAACTCGCAATTCTGAGAAAAAAGTCAGAATTCTGAGATGTAAACTCGAAACTTATTTTTTATTTAGTGGCGGAAAGAAGCTTCCATAATATTCAGAGTTCAAATCACTTAGAATCAGATACTAGATAAACAGCACAACCAAATTAACTGTGGATGGTTGCTTAACTCAGTCAGAATAAACTGTAATGTGTCAGTCTGCGTCTGGTTATTAGTTTTGGATGATGATGATGATAGGTTAGCTCTGAACATGACCAATATGTGCTTTATATGAAGATCAGCAGCTGCACAGATCATGTTCATATTGGGCAAGAACACGCGCCATGATGACCGATAATCTCCAGTGCAAACAAAGACTTTCAGCTTCACTTATGCAAAAAATGCAACCTGACCAGTCAATGATACTAGATCATTATGGGATGTTAGAATAACTGCTACACACTGTAAAGACAAAAACACAACAGAGAGGAAAAAGCATCTGGACTGAATGATGAGTATTGTGGTTGGTTGCCAGAGTTCTGAACAGTTAGTGTGTTGCTAGGCAGTTGCTAAGGAGTTCTGCCTTGCAACACACTAACAACCAATCAGAACTCTTTAGCAACTGCCTAGCAACGCACTGGACTCATCATGAGTTTAAGTTTTACACTTTCACATTTACATAAAATTTAGTTTAATACTCAATGTCTAGGGTTTGTTGACATCAAACAGTAAAACTGACGGTTGAGCAAATAAGACAAACTTGTCTAAAGACCCAGCAAGCCCCTCTGAGTGCAGCTTGTTTTCTAAAGCAATGGTAGTCGCCAATCTTGTCGCATTAAAATGCAATTACACACAACCCGAAGATCAAACCAAATATCCGAGGAACTGAATAACATGTTGATTCTGAAGTATTGTAAACAAAAACCGCAGAGACCTTCAAACAAGCTGTTTGGGTTTGTTTGGGATTCTTTGCAGGATCGTATTGTTCTGCTGGCAAACAAACGGTCAGAGAGATACAAGTTTACACTGAAACAAATATCTCTGGTCCAAATTAATGCTGGTGGCTTTTATGGGACCCAATGTACTAGAAACACGGCCTGTCTGAGACTGACTGTGTGATTCATCTGTCGGCAAAACCAGACCTAACATGTCAATTAACCAGCACCAGGACAGTCTGTTAAACTGTGGTTTCCTCCATTTAGCCGCTGTTCTTGCTGAAAACACTTACCAGTAGCACATGGTCAGAATGTACTTATCATACAGCTTCACTTCCTGTTTGTGGCGATCGTTTCAGTGTAAAAGAGTTTAATCTCACCCATGAAGGACAGAACATGCTCTCAGTGCTCTAAAAATACACATCCGGTGCAAACACTCATTGTGCTGCAGTCTACAGATAAAAACCCCTCACCGGCTCATGCCCTCAAATACACTAATAAACACATTAGTCAACCTGAATTTAAAATCAACACCATTTACTTTCTTCATGTTCTGGTCTTATTTTAAAGGATTCATCATAGGATTCATGCACATTATTCTTAAGGGGGAAAAAAGTCATAATGAAATGACTTTCCTTTTCAGCTGACATCAATTCCTCTTATTTTTCAGCCACTTCTGTATGGAGACGCTTTCATCATCTGATCAATTTCGCTTGGAGAAATTCAAGTCCTGTCCTGCGTTGTTATTCTAAACTAAAACTAGAGATATGCGCCAATACTACATTTCTCTGCCAATACTGAGAGCTGATTATTCAGAATGATATTATCTGCCGACACCGATAGTTTGATTATCTCATGTTAAAACGCTACAGGCAAAATCACTGTTTTTCCCCCATGCATCAGTCAATGGTGAGATTTTGGGCTATTTGGCATTTCATAAAGTAAAAAAAACTAGTGGAAAGAAAACATCCAAAATACACCTTTAAGAGTTGCTTCTACTGCACTTTATCTGTTTGCGTCTGTAGACTTCAATTACAATATAATCTTTAAAGGCTGTGTGTTTATAAATGAGTTTTTTCCTCCACTTCAGCAGCACTTACAAACACCAAAATTTAGAGTTTTATTCCTGACTATATTCTGAAGGTTTTTACTGAGAGGTTTGTTCATATATCATTCACACTCATTTACAAAACCTTTTATTCCTAAAAAAGACCAATATGTATTTTTTTCTGTCTGTTGACAGTATTTTGATTTATGGAGTGATAAAAAGAGATCTCCAAAATCCCCTCAGTAAAATCCTTTAACTCTAATATGTCAACAAAATCAAACAAGAATTTGAATCTGGCTCTATCCAATGTTCAGATTTATGTTCTGGAAATCTATGCTACACATTAGATTAGATAATGCCTCAGTTGCATAACATTTCAGAAAATTTATGATACAAAAAAAAAAAAAAAAAAAATCCAATTCTTAGTGTAATTAATCAACTGGGGAAGTATAATGATATCTATTAACTAGATATATTGATGCAATGTGCGAAAAAAAAAAAACTTCGGTACATGGAAAATATAGAGAAAAATAGTTATAATTTAAGTTAAAATAAATAAGTAAAAAATATTCAAATTCAATTAAAATAAAACAATTCAATCAAATTTGATTTAAATAAATATATACAAACATGATTAAAAGAAATGCATTTTGATTTAACAAGTAAATAAAACAAAAACATGATTAAAATGAATTAAAAAATGAATAAAATAATACATCTAATGTAATGCAATAGCAGCAAATTGCAAATATTTTATCAGAACAGTTAATGTTTCCGCAAATTTTATAAACAAATCATGTAAAATTGTACACATTGTGTGCGCAAATGCGCTATCGCTTTAAACTTGCACAGCTTTCAAAAGTTTGAACAAACAAAATGCATAAAATTTTGAGTTAAAAATGCTGTCATGTAAACGCCCCGTACATGTGCACACAAATCATAACATCGTTAACAAATGACACTCAAAACTGCCAACATTCACATACAGATGCAGAAGTTTATTAAAGAGGCACATGGCATAAAAATACTTGTACATAAATACACAAATGTTTACCATAACTCTGCAAAAGCACAAAATTAATTGAAATGCAGTGTACATCTGTAACGCAACAATCCTGTGAATAGTAGTTACATTTTCTATTGCAATTCTAAGGCACAAAATAAGAATTCAGACTAACAAATTTTGTTAAAAATAAAATTTATTAATTTTGTCACTTAAATCTAGACAAAAACAAATCATGTTAAGAAACAACTATTTTAACACAATTTCCTGAGGTTAATATCAAAGAACGTAGAGCATTTCATGAGTTCTGCAAAAGCGTGACCTTTTCAGAAATGTCTCTGCGTTTGTCCGTCTCCATGAGCACAATGACGTGTGACGCCTGATATCGCTTATCAGCGCTCAAAACATCAGTCGCCAAAACAGTCCATTGCCTTGGCAACGATTACTGCTATTGTCTTTATCTGGAGTTGTTTCTGAACTCTTATCAACTCTGGTCTGATTATCAGGATCGTTAGATAACAGGATCGTTTTGCACAGACACTTTAATGATCCTCACTAATATAAACATGAGGATTTTCGGCGCCTATGCTAGTTGAACTTCTGCATCAACGTGAGTTTCGTTGGAATATATGTTAGTATTTTCTCTACTCACACTAGTTTGTGGGTTTTCCTGCCCTTCAATTTCACTTGCATCAGAACGATCGCACAATGAACTCTGAGTTTTGTCGACACAGGTTTGACTGAAGTCATGCTGAGAGTCAGTCTTTCCATCTTTGTCATGCTTTGCACCACTTTTGTCCTCATCAGAAAATTCAGGGATGTTTTGCTGACAGTCGTGAGGTGAAACGGCAATCTTACTGCCTTCACACAGCGAGCTACCATCATCAATGAAAGTCTCAGTGCTGTCCTGACCGTCAACATCTCCAGAAACTACCATCATTTCTTCAGTTCCACTGGCGATATTCACCGAAACCGCTTCGTTTGTGTTCGCACAATCTACCGGAGCGTCCAGAACACTGTTGTGAAGCTCTTCCTCATCACTGTCATCATCATGATGTGATACAGGCACCTTATTCTCATCACCACCATCATCATCATCGTCTTCAGCGCTTTCATCCTCCTCGTCACTTCGAAGCTCTCCGTCCTCCAGCTCATCGTCCTCGGGCACGACTTTAGTCCTCTTGGCCACGTGCACAGGAGCTTCTGAATGTGGTTCAGCCGGGGAACATGGAGCTCTGGAGACACACTGGACGGCACTGGAATGCTCTAGAACAAGAAGCATAATAGAGGTGTAACCATAAATATACACACATACACATATATACACATATACATATATATATATACATACATGAAATAAAAAAAACAAACTGAAATAAAAAAAACAAACTCTTAAAACTACTTTCCGTGACACAATAGCAGCAGTATTTGTCAAGTGACAGTGGGTTTGGTCCTCCAACATTGACGCTCGCTGGGAGAAATGCTGCCAGTGTAGATCCGGCAGATTTCTGATTGCATGGCTGGAAAAAGCTCTCAGCCAGTCAGATTCGAGAACCAGAACTAACTGTTCTATAAATGAAAATATATAAGCTACTATCATATGGCTGGTAAGAGAATCAGTATCAGATCGTACCGTGATGAAACGTCCGATTTACAGCTGATGTAGAATCGGTTTCCAGAAATTTTATAAACAAATCACAAAAATCTGGTCTTAAGTTAGCCGAAAAGAAATGCAACGGCTGTTTGACAAATATACTATAGAGGTGAAGTCAACTCATCGAAAAACGAGGGTGCGGCGAACGATCACAGTGCTGCTGAATCAGCGCGGCTGGCGTCGATATCGCAGACCCCTGCTGGCTGGCTCTGAACACTTTTCTCTCGCCAAGCAGCCCTTTCCCTTTCTCCCTCGACCTTTTCACGAACGCTCGAGTTACGCAACGGCCAGAGCAAGTAGCACACATGTTCTGCATACAAGTGTGTTGTGTAAGTGTGTGTGTGTGTGTGTGTGTGTGTGAGAAGAGGAACTGAATCCACTTCCTACATAAACATCTTTATGGTTAGAGAACCCGCAAACACTATAAACAAATCAAGCTGAGATTATGGGCTCCTCGTGAGAATCTATACCACATCAACAGCCCTCCATTCATCTTTACCAGAGCTCTGTTGATGGACCTGCTACCAAATGAGTTACATAAGCGAATTACCATATGAAGAAAGTTGTGCTAGAAGAAACTCTTTCAGGGGAAGTTTGGTCAATTCCACTTGTCTGTTGTAGTGAATGAATTTCACAAAAAAAAAAAAAAAAAAAAAAATCGACAAGAACATGAAGAGAAACAACTTTTAGCTCACAGAAATAAAGGGTGTCTTCTGGACCATGAAGTTTTGTTTTTTTCTCTGCATTATGATCAGTTTTATGACAATTAAACACTCTCCAATGTAATATGCTTAAATATTAAATAAAATAATATAGTAATGACAACCATCACTGAGAATATTAATAACTACAAAATTATTCAGTAAAGTTTAAAAGTAAAATTAGAATGGGGGAGAAAATATTTAATTATCATGAAAATTATTTCTCAATTATTTTTTATTTACAAACGTAAAATGTTCCTTGTGCAATAAATATTATATATATATATATATATATATATATATATATATTTATCATAATATATGATTATTTTAACACATCTAATATTAATTAAATACTTAATGTGTAGTAATTTCTAAAATTATTTAAAGTATTTAACTTAAAAAAGTAAATAATGCAAAAATATGCAAAAATTCATAAAAACATAATAGAACTTAGTATTATTTTAAAAGATCTAATAATAAACAAATACTGAAAAATTGTAGTAATTGCTAAAATTATTTAAAGTATTTAACATAAGAGTAAAATAAGGGGTAAATAACGTTGTATAAATATGCACAATTTGTAAAGCTATTATTGATAATATATTATGTTTAATACGTTTAACAATGATTAAATAAAATTAGCAATTACTACAATTTTAGTAAAATAAGAATGGGGTAAATTTCAAGCAAATTATTCTTTAATTAATAACCTAAAAAATGTTCCTTGTACAAAATATTATAATTAATAATAATAATGTTTTTAATACATCTAACACAGAACTAAAATTTTTCAGTAAAGTACTTGCATAAAATGCATAAAAATAATTGCTCAATATTATTTAAAAACATAAGAAAATTCCATATGCAGAATAATAAATAATGCATTTAATATTGAATGTTTTTTGCTTGTGATTTGGGGGTGATGTATGATATATTACACACAGTATTAGTGTGTGTTCAGAGAAGCGAGGAAAGTGTTTTGTGCGATTTGGAGTGTGTTTCGTACCTGGTATGTGAGCGAGGAACTCCTGACTGTGCTGTTTCAGAACCACAAAGACTTCTGGGTATTCCACAATAGTCTTGTGCATCAGGTTTTCCTGCAGACTTTTCTTCAGGTCCAGCTCGAGATACCTGCCAAAAACAACACAAACAAATGAAGTGACACGTCACACCACAGCCAAGAATATCTATATTATGATCAGCCTTTTTAAAGATATTTGATATACATCAAATGATATACATCAGCTTTGATCACAGGAATAAATTACACTTTACTATATATTCACATAGAAAACAGCTGATTTACATTGGAATAATATTTCACTATTTTTACTGTATTTTTGATCACATGAATTCAGCTTTGGTGAGCAGAAATAGTGTGCACGATTTACTATTTCATTCCCTTGATTTGCTAATTCGTGCTGATGATTTACTAATTAATCTCCTTGATTTGCTAAATAGTGCAGACAATTTACGATTTCGTTCCCTCGATTTGCTAAATAGTGTGCACGATTTACTATTTTGTTCCCTCGATTTGCTAAATAGCGCTGACGATTTACTATTTTGTTCCCTCGATTTGCTAATTCGTGCTGATGATTTACTAATTATCTCCTCGATTTGCTAAATAGTGCTGACGATTTACTATTTTGTTCCCTCAATTTGCTAATTCGTGCATTTACTATTTGTTCCTCGATTTGCTAAATAGTGTGCACGATTTCTATTTGTTCCCTAAAATAGCACTGACATTTACTATTTTGTCCCTTCGTTTGCTAATAGCGCTGACGATTTACTATTTTGTTCCCTCGATTTGCTAAATAGCGCTGACAATTTACTATTTTGTTCCCTCGATTTGCTATAGCGCTGACATTTACTATTTGTTAATGATTTTATTTGCTAATTCGTACGGACAATTTATGAATTCGTTCCTTCGATTTGCTAAATAGCACTGACAATTTACTATTTTGTTCCCTCGATTTGCTAAATAGCGCTGACTTTACTATTTTGTTCCCTCAATTTGCTAAATTGACATTTTACTATTTGTTCCCTCGATTTGCTAAATAGCGCTGACAATTACTATTTTGTTCCCTCGATTTGCTAATTACAATTTATGAATTCGTTCCTCGATTTGCTAATAGCGCTGACAATTTACTATTTTGTTCCCTCGATTTGCTAAATAGCACTGACGATTTACTATTTTGTTCCCTCGATTTGCTAAATAGCGCTGACGATTTACTATTTGTTCCCCGATTTGCTAAATAGCGCTGATTTCTATTTTGTCCCTCGATTTGCTAAATAGCGCTGACAATTTACTATTTTGTTCTCTCGATTTGCTAAATAGCGCTGACAATTTACTATTTTGTTCCCTCGATTTGCTAATTCGTACGGACAATTATGAATTCGTTTCCTTCGATTTGCTAATAGCGCTGACAATTTACTATTTTGTTCCCTCGTTGCTAAATAGCGCTGACAATTTACTATTTTGTTCCCTCGATTTGCTAATTCGTACGGACAATTTACGAATTCGTTCCTTCGATTTGCTAAATAGCGCTGACAATTTACTATTTTGTTCCCTCGATTTGCTAATACACTGAATTTTACTATTTTGTTCCCTCGATTTGCTAATTCGTACGGACAATTTATGAATTCGTTCCTTCGATTTGCTAAATAGCGCTGACAATTTACTATTTTGTTCCCTCGATTTGCTAATAGCGCTGACAATTTACTATTTTGTTCCCTCGATTTGCTAAATAGCGCTGACAATTTACTATTTTGTTCTCTTGATTTGCTAAATAGCGCTGACATTTTACTATTTTGTTCCCTCGATTTGCTAAATAGCGTGACAATTTACTATTTGTTCATTTAAGCGTTTTATTTGCTAAGAATTTACTATTTTGTTCCCTCGATTTGCTAATGCGTACGGACAATTTATGAATTCGTTCCTTCGATTTGCTAAATAGTGTGCACGATTTATTATTCAGTTCCCTTGATTTATAAATCGTGCTCATGATTTAGCCGATAATTTTTGTCCTGCATGTCATGTGCAGGGCTCCGTATAGAAGAGATGCCACTGAAACAAGAATTGATTCATCGACTCATAATAATCAATTTATTTTAACATTAATATTCAATCCAATCGTCCATTTTCTTGTGTTGACGTTCTTCGCTTCCAGAACATACCCATGACATCATGGTTGGAGGTGCGAGAGGAAGCAGTCACGTCTTGGCTCCATAAAAATCAACTCGAGGCTAAATCTCGCTCACGGCTGGAAACTCGTTCAACATGAATCAGTAACAGCTTTAACAAACGCCGTGCCCTTTTACTTTCTCTCACATGACATCACCGAATCCCTGAGCCCTGCCGTCATGAGTCGGAGAGCCTCGTAAATCAGGGATTTTACAGCGGTCGATTCCTCACAGCTTGAAAGTGGCTCGGGATTCATCCAAAACACAGGAGCTTTTAGAGAGCCAGGCATTTCAAACCAATTCCAACAAATACGACGCTGTTGTGAACATGCAGCCACCTGCGTCAACAGATCCTCAGACGCCTCATTCTGTTTTCCAGGCCAAATCAAAGAGGCAAAAAGCACCGCGAAGGAAAACAAGCCAGACCGAGCCAAACCTCAAGGGATGTGCGAGGCTTTGCTGGCTCGACAGGGCCGAAGGACACAAAACAACGCTTGTGCGCAACAAACAAACGCCCCATTTCTGTGCAAAGAAAACCTCAGCGAGCACAAGTTCAGTTGCATAAGAATTCATATTTATGAACTGCATTATGTACAGATACTGTAGCAATGCAACCTACTCAAGCCTATGCAGAAAAGCCTAACAGTACATGCATTTCTAAGGCCTCTAAATGATCAATGTGATCTGATAAACCCGTGGCACACACACCTTCTGTCGTCTGATTGATAGTTTAGACTTTAGCAAGTAAAAGTCTTTTAGTGTAATTGTACAAACGTCCACCTTGAACCGTTTACTGGTCCAGCAGGTGAAAATCAGGCATCTGATCACAAGCACAAGCCTGAAACTAAAGATGCTCATAAACACCATTAAACGCCAAACCAAAGCCACGGTGGACAGAAGAGACGAGCTGCTGTTAGAGAGTAAATCAGCACTGATGGTTTTCATGCTGACAGTCTTACTGCCGTCAGAACAGTGTGTGAGTGAGTGTGTGTTGGAGAGCACAAGAGTCTCTCGACCACAGGTATGCTCACAGAGCGTTCACACAAATATCTTTTAAGTGGAAAACAGTAATTTTAGCTGACTCCAGAATCTGTTCTATTTTAATCTTGTTTTCTTTTGTGCATGTACATTCAGCCCATAAATCAGCTGTCAGAAAACTAACTAACAGAAGTGTGGGCAATATATATATTTATATATTTATTAGGGCTGTCAATTTCAAATTATTAACTCGTTTAATGCACCCGTCCCGCCTACAGTTCATCTTACATTTCATACAGTTGATTCATGATGAACACATGAAGCAGGGCAATAACTCACTGCATGATGGAGCCTATGGAATGAGTTAGAATGACCCTAAAATTCAAGATTTCAGGGCAAAAATGCCCCGTGTGAGTTTTTATTTCATATTTATATCATATAATATAGTTAATCAATATCACACGAGTGCAAATGTGATAATTCATACAACAGTTCAATAAATAAGCCAATATTGTGTTATATTTTAGAAACAATATTGTCTGTTTCTGCTACCTATAAAGCCAAAGCAGAACAATCTTGTGCGTCTTGTGTTTCTAAATGAATCCTTGTTTTGAATCAATCAGGTGAATCAATGATTCAATTACCCATTCATAAAGAGAGCCATGTACTTCATTCCTGAATGAATCAGCTGTTTGAATGAGTCAAATGAATGAATGATTCAATGACTTACTCATTTAGACATTTACTGCCACCTACTGGTAGTTTCTTATTTAGAGTATTATTTCATTAAATAAAAAAAAAATAAGCTACTTTTTGTAATCTATTAAATGCATTTCTCTTCAGACAAGAATTACTTTAAGTGATCTTTTGGAGGTAATTTCTCAGCCAAATTTGATGTGCGATTAATTAAATATATATATTACTAATATATATATAAATATATACACACACACACACACACACACACACACACACACACAGTGCTCAGCGTAAATGAGTACACCCCCTTCCAAAATGTTGACAAGACTAATAATATAACTTAGATTACACATTTTCCAGTTTTACTCAAATTAGGGTGATGCAAAAATGAGTACCCCCCACAACAAAAACTACTGCATCTAGTACTTTGTATGGCCTCCATGATTTTTAATGACAGCATCAAGTCTTCTAGGCATGGAATGAACAAGTTGGCGATTTTGCAACATTTTGCAACATCTATCTTTTTCCATTCTTCAAGAATGAGCTCTTCTAGAGACTGGATGCTGGATGGAGAGTGATGCTCAACTTGTCTCTTCAGAAATCCCCATAGGTGTTCAATTGGGTTCAGATCAGGAGCCACTGAATCACTTTCACCCTGTTCTTCTTCTCAAATCCAACAGTGGCCTTAGATGTGTGTTTAGGATCATTGTCATGTTGGAAAAGGGCATGGAGTGATGGTAGCATCTTCTCTTTCAGTATAGAGCAGTACATCTGTGAATTCATGATGCCATCAATGAAACGCAGCTCCTGACACCAGCAGCACTCATGCAGCCCCACATAAGGACACTGACACCACCATGTTTCACTGTAGGCACCATGCATTTTTCTTTGTATTCCTCACCTTTGTGACGCCATACAGTTTTGAAGCCATCAGTTCCACAAACATTTATCTTGGTCTCATCACTCCAGAGTATAGAGTCCCAGTAGTCTTCATCTTTGTCAGCATGGCAAACTCTAGGCGGGCTTTTTTGTGCCTGGGCTTTAGGAGAGTCTTCTTTTGTGGACGGCAGCCATGCATGCCATTCCTCTGCAGTGTACGCTGTATTGTGTCACAGGAAAGTGTCACCCCAGTTTGGCTTTTACTTCTTTAAGGCAGGAACACACCAAGCCGATGCTGACAAACTAGTGGCGACGAAAGCAGACTGTGGTTTTGGCTCAGCAGTGTCTGTGTCCAAAGTTGCCATGACACACCAAACCAACGCTAGACAGACGACGGTCAAGTAGCATGTCCGTTCTGCGCCTGCGTAAGATGAAATGCCTTTCCAAACCAGCAGGTGGCAGTTCCGATGCCGATTCAACATGTCGAATCGGCCAAAAAAAAAAAAAAGCCAACGGGACCAACTTCAGTCGATGGTGCGAAACACACTGAGAAAACTTAGTCGGCCGATGAACAAAAACTGCCCGACGGCTTGGTGTGTCCCTGCCTTTAGATAACTGCAGTGAACTTGCATGCCGATTTTCTTCAGCCCTTCTCATCAGAAGACGCTCCTGTCGAGGTGTTAACTTCCGTGGACGACCTGGACGTCTCTGTGAGATGGTTGCAGTTCCATCTTTTTAACCCTTAAATGCATGACTGTTTCGCCAATCATTCTTACATATTCGGGTCTTTATCGACCCGGATCAATATCTAACACGGAAGGATCTCTACCTGTCGCGATAATATAAAACTCCTCTGATATTAGTAACAATTACAGAAGAATAAAATAAAGCATATTTTGTTACCTTTTGGAGCTTGAAAGGGCTCAGTTTGAGCAGATGTTTTATGCATCATCACTGTCCTCGTCAGAACTCATTTCCCAGCAAATTCAGCAAATAATGGGCTATTTTATGTTTGAGGTCATGATATGAGCCCATTCGCGATCTCAACGTATTCTCAAAACTATATAATTTTCAACATCTTCAAAATCAATATTTCGATCGCTAACAGCTTCACCAGATCCATCCAGTAACAGTTACAGTCGTATTTGATTGCGTTCAGTACTTGCTCTGCAGTAAATCACTGAGCCATTTCATGTTTTTCTTATTATTTCGTTTTCTGTCTGAACGAGTCGTCACTTCAGCATTGTGTATCAGTCATTGCCACCTTGTGGAATAAAGGTGAATTGCACTTATTCCGTCATCTAAGATTCAATTATTGTTGTGCAGAAAAAATGTACGTACACTCATACACACCTCGGGTCGTTAGCGACCCTATACAATTCTTTTATAATTTTATTATTTTTTTCTTGTTATATTCTTTATAATAAATTGAATACCAAGAAGGTTGATGTCTAACTTTAAAAAATGAACGAGGAGGAGGGTAGTGAATGACGTCCCGGGTCACTAAAGACCCGAGGTATGCATTTAAGGGTTAAAATGTTTTACCACTTTTGCTATTCTGACTGATCTTCTTGTAGCCTTCATCTTTCTGGTGAAAAGAAATGATTTTCTTTCTCAGGTCTTGTGACATTTATCTTCCATGTGGTGCCATTGCTGACAGCATGAAATGGGTTTAACACCCTTTATAGTCAACTGTCTGCTGGACACCTGTGTAATGAAGAATTAGACTCACCTGAGGTTGAATTCTTGTTAAATTAGACAAGAATTAAACTGAAAATTTTGTTCTCCAAGTTATGTTATTAACCTTACTTTCATGTTATAAGTTAAACAGATGTTATATTAAACTTAGTCTTGTCAACATTTTGGAAATTGCTTTTGTGTTCCTTGAGATATTGTTTAAAATGTTACTTTTCAAAGGGGGTGTACTCATTTACGCCGAGCACTGTATGCACAGACATATTTCACGTTGTTTCCACACACATTCAGGATAATGTTTTGATTTGTCATGCGTTTAGTAATTCTGAATGGATCCGTGTACTGTATTAGTTAAATGCAGTCAGGTCAAAGCGGTTGGTTTAGTTTTTTTGTTTTTTTCATCTCCATGTGGTTCTGCTCAGTATCGTAACTCGACATGAAAATGAATAAAAACTATCTAGACATACTAAATAAATAAATAAATAATAATAAAAAAAAAAAACGAATAACAATGCCAAAAAAAAAAAAACCAACAAAATTACTAAACCTTTAAAATGAAAACAGAAAATACAAAAATAATTCAAAATAAGAAGAAGAAAAAAAAAACTATAATAGTATCTCAATGATACTAAAATAACACTGGGGGCAAAAACACTAGCAAAGCCACTGATCCAGGAGCAGTTCAGACTGTGGGCTTTACGACTCTCACACGGCCCTCTGACACGAAAACAAAATCATCTCTGATGAGTCCCAAAGCGCTCCGACTGCGTAACTCCAGGGGAATTTATGAGCAGTGATGTCATTCCCATAAAGCATTTTTTGTCGATTTCATACAAGCAGAAATAAATCAGAGAGAGGGCTTCAGCCAATCAAAAGCCTCCGTTATCTCAGGGTATGTTTCCGTTCTTACCAAAGACACTATAAAACACACACATATCACTCAAGTGGCATTTACAAGGACAGGAAGCCGAAAACACGCGTCACATGCTAAGATTAGGCCCTAAAGCGATGAGAACATCAACACTCACTGTTATTTTTCTTCTAGCGTTGGTCAGTGTGTTACAGTATTGTCTGGACTAAGTAAAAGCAATCAAATCATCTCTCATCATGTGTCATATTTTTGACAATATTTGGTTTTATAAAGGCTGAAGAGCCCCTATTGTGCTAAGGCTCTTAAATTTGTCTCCTACAACAGGTTCACATTCATCCAAGGTCAAAAAACACTTTAATTTTCTCATAATATCCACTGCAGCATCAGCTCTTTTCTCTCAGTGTCTGAAACGGTTTGTTCAAGGATTCAGTCTCTCTAAACCCCGCCTTTCTGAGAGCTGCTCTGCTCCGATTGGTCAGATGGCCCATTCTGTTGTGATTGGTCAGAAACCAAATGCTCATTATCATATCTGAATCTCAGCTCTTGATACACAGTGATACGAACAGTAACGACGGCGTCGGTTTTACCGTATTAATCTCATCAAAGTGGATTTGCTTTGGCAGCAGATTTTTTTTTTCACCAATAATTTTGACCAAACAGCTATTGTCGCCAATTACATCTGCATGTTTAACGGATTACAATTTAAGATCATTTACAGAGTTTTCACAGCTTTTGGCAAATGCATTTCCATGATTTTGATGATATAACGATTTTTAAAAATCACTTTATAGAGATTGACAATTTCAGAAGCAAATTAATAAAAAAAAAAGATTATCAAATACAGAAAAATACATTATGAAATAATAAAATAGATTAATAAACATTACATAAAAAAATTACATAAATAAAAATAGCATTTAGTAATACACTTAAATAAATTTAATAAATAAAAGTAAAATAAACAATTACATTAAACAAAATATATAAAAAAAAAAAAACTTATTAATACAAAAATTTAATTAATTAAATAAAAATTACATTAATAAATAAAATGCATAACTAATACTTAACAAATTAAATGAATAAATAAATTAAATAAAAGAAATAAAAAATAAATAATTGCATTAAGCAATAAAAATAAATAGCATTTATTAATAAATGCATAATAATTACATTGATAAACAAATAAATGCACAAAAATAATTTACATTAATAAACTAATTTAATTAATTGAACAATTAAAATAAAGAAAAATAAATACATTAATAAACAAATACATAATAATGAATGTTTATTATTAATCAAACTAAATTAATTAATAAATTAAATTAAATAAATAAATTATATTAATGAGCAAATAAAATACATACATAAATAAACAAACACATAAAACAAAAGGACGGATTTGCGGACAGTATCTTACCTGGGAGAGTTGGCTTGTTTCTGCTCTGCCTTCAGAAAGACTCTGATGTCCTCCTGAGGACTGTGGACGTACACCTTTAACCTGGAAACACAACACACACATGAGATCAGCCTCACTGGACCAAACTGGAAATACACATTCAGTGCCATCATACTGTAGTGTGTGTGAGTGTGTCATTAAGCTCATGTCAGTACAGTTAAGCACTATTTGATGGTGGTGACGTGTGTGTGTTTGGAAGGAAAGAAACGTAAAGAGAAAAACAGACCTTTTAACTGCATTCGCAACACGTTTTACTTACATAACGTGACATATCTGAGTAAAACTGGCTGGATACTGGAATGTGTATTAAGAAAGTAAACAGTGTCAGTTTTGATTTCATCTTGACTTTATTGGGGAATACATACACACACAAATTTGTGTCCGCAGTCACGCCTGATAAGACTAACTAGCTGGTTTGGTAACATATAGACGGCTAGTCATTGGTTCAGACACATTTGACTGAATTTATGCTTCTCGTGATCTTAAAAAACAACAACTTTATTTTAAGTCGAAATGTTTAAAATGAGACAACTATAAAGTGTGAATTGAAAATTAAAATGTAGAAGTTGTAGGGCCTGATGAAACATTTGATTTTTTTCTTAAATTACTTTTTGTTTTAACCATTTAAATTTATTCTGGATTCCATTTTTGGTTAAATTAAATTTTAGTAATAAAAATTATGTCTAATTAATTGAAATCATGAAACAAATACAATTTAACAAAAATGTATTAAAAGTTTAACAAACAATTCCTATGAAATTCTGTGTTTTCTGTTTTAATTTTTCTGGATTATGTTTTAATGGTTTAATTAAAGTTTAATAATCAATTGAAATCATGACACACATAATTTAATTTTAAAAGTTTAACAAAAAATAAATTTAGGGCCCCATTTTATTTTTTCTCATTTCTGTGTTTTTCCATTTAAATTTTTTTTTGGGATTCTGTTTTAATGAAATAATTAAATATTTATAAATCAAAAAGCATGTTTAATTAATTGAATTTAAAAAACTTTAACAATTTAATAATGTATTTTTTTTCTTACAACAATATGGCCCAATCACGTTTTATTTTTTCCAGAAATTTCTGTTTGTATTATTCTGGATTTTTGATTTGATGCAACCATAAATTTAAATATAATCACACATACAATCATACAAACTTCCATGTGTGTTATTTCAGAGCTTTCATCACAGAAAACGGTCTGAATAAAGAATAAGTATGTGTCCAAACTCTTGACCGCGAATGAAACGGCCCTAAACCTCATCCCTCAGTGTCCGACACCTCAACCCAACATGACGTGTTTCCATTGTGTTCCTGAAGCTGATGGTTATCTTGATAAAACCCATCATTCATTTCAACCCACTCAGACAGAGTCGAGCTTTCATCGGAGCCGAATCCGACAGCGTTCATCACCGGAGAATCCAAAGCACACAAATGCACTTGTGTGGAAGCGTGGAACATGTTCTGACAGCTGATTCCTGAAATCAAAACAATGCATTCGCTGCTCTCCATGTTGCGTAACTAACAGAGATGATGGAAAAAGGGTTTGGACATGATGCTGATTCATTCAACTCCCTCCGTTCTGTCAGGAGACGAAGCAAAGTTTATTTGATTTTGTCCCTCGTATGATTTCCAGACACAATTAAATCTCATCTGTACCTCAGTAAGAACAGCAGAGATATGGAGCTAAAATGCTCTCAAAATCAATGCATTTACAAAATGAAATGTAAATGTCAAGGAAATGAATATGTAAAATGTTGCTTTGGCAACTAGATGAAATAAAATATATGTTTTTATGGTTTTAGTTTTAGTAAAGTATAATAACCCTGCAAATATCAGGGCAAGGTTGACAAACGTCACGATTCACAAGCTTGTGATTCGATTAAGTTCCAATTTCAATTCAATATCGATTCAGTACATGGCAGATTTATGTATGTATATGTAATATAGTGCATATATTTATCTAAATATTCCTCTCTAGAGTTATTTTTCTAGCTGAACAGTCTCAGCCTCAGACATCACGGACCGCTGGCTGATTATCTGGCGTATAAAGCACACAAAATGGGAATCAATTAAAAATTTTCATCATCTGTCATCTGATTGGTTGAATTGGACAGGATTTCTGGGAGACTTGTGTTGCGTTCTTTAACGGTTTACCTGGAAACAAAGTTGTCGTGATGCCAAACCCCCTCATGGAAAAAGAAAGCCAAAGAAGCACTTTATAAGGTTCAACTAAACGATGATTTGTGATGATTGCGGTTTCATTGTTGCAGTAAACGTTCTTGAATTAATCATTTATTAGATGCACACCGGTCTGTTATGGTAGGGACATCAACTTTACATTTTCATGCACCCAAACATGACGCAGAACAAAACAAACTGTGATTGGTTGCGTTACATGTGAATCAAACGTCCTCTTGGGCGGTTCTTGGCCAATGGAAGCTGCGATGGAGTCCAGACCATCAGTCTGAAGCTCTGGCTATGCGAGACTACTAGCTAACTAATGAGTTTATGATCACTGAATGGCTTTTCTGAGGTAATTGTAACGCAACATTGTTCTCAAGCTGTTTTATTGACAGCTGAAACACTGATTGAACGATTACATGAGACGAGATTCATTTCAGTAAGTTGTACTGTATTAGTCTGTGCCGATAGCCTCGTGGGCAGCACCGACATATAGCGCCATCGAGTCCTGGCTCGCAGACCTTTCCCGATCCCGTCCCCCTCTCGCTTTCCCACTTCTGCTTACTGTCCTATCATAATTAAGGCAAAAATAAATCTTTAAAGTTGTACTGTATCTTTCAACATTCCTTCTGATGTTCATTCATGTTTATTTGGTGCTGTAACTAGTAGTAAAGAGGAAGAGATGATTGGCTACGGCAATCTGTCACCACACATTAAAGAAAGGGGCATTTAGTGTTTAAATTTCTTCATAGAGTTGACAGAATTTGAAAGCTGAGACTTTGTTCCATATCAGAAGTATTTGCGATTTATTGGATGGGAGGAGCTACAAAGTTTTGTTCAACTGAAAAAACCATAGACTAAAAGAATTTAAGAATCAATATCGGTTCACCAAATGAGAATTGATTAAAATCAATATTTTTAACCCAGCCATAGAAAATATATTATCTTAGGTTACACATTTGGGAATTTTAAATAAATTAATTTTGACACTATTTTAACTCCATACAGAGAAGACCGAAACATGCAAAAGTCTAGTAGGGCTATCGCGATTAATCGCATACAAAATAAAAGTTTGAGTTTGCCTAATATATGTGGGTGTACTGTGTGTAATTATTATGTATATATAAATACAAACACATTCATATACAGTACAGTCCAAAAGTTTGGAACCACTAAGATTTTTAATGTTTTTATAAGAAGTTTTGTCTGCTCACCAAGGCTACATTTATTTAATTAAAAATACAGTAAAAAACAGTAATATTGTGAAATATTATTACAATTTAAAATAACTGTGTACTATTAAATATATTTGACAAAGTAATTTATTCCTGTGATCAAAGCTGAATTTCAGCATCGTTCTTTCACAGTCATGTCTTTCAGAAATCATTCTAATATGCTGATCTGCTGCTCAATAACATTTATGATTATTTTCAATGTTGAAAACAGTTGTGTACTTTTTTTTTTCAGGATTCCTTGATGATAGAAAGTTCAAAAAGAACAGCATTTATCTGAAATACAAAGCTTCTGTAGCATTATACACTACCGTTCAAAAGTTTGGGGTCAGTAAGAATTTTTATTTTTATTTTTTTGAAAAGAAATTAAAGAAATGAATACTTTTATTCAGCAAGGATGCATTAAATCAATCAAAAGTGGCACATTTATAATGTTACAAAAGATTAGATTCAGATAAACACTGTTCTTTTGAACTTTCTATTCATCAAATAATCCTGAAAAAATATTGTACACAAATATTTTGTACAATTATACACATTAAATGTTTCTTGAGCAGCAGATCATCATATTAGAATGATTTCTGAAGGATCATGTGACACTGAAGACTGGAGTAATGATGCTGAAAATTCAGCTTTGATCACAGGAATAAATTACTTGTGAAAATATTCAAATAGAAAACAGTTATTTTAAATTGTAATAATATTTCACAATATTACTGTTTTACTGTATTTTTAATTAAATAAATGTAGCCTTGGTGAGCAGAGACGAAACTTTTTAAAAACATTAAAAATCTTAGTGGTTCCAAACTTTGGACTGTACTGTATATATTTGAGAAATATTTACAAGTATATATTTATTTATATTTTTATATAATTTATATTATATATAAATAAAAATATTTTGTACATAAATAACATATTTCTCTTAAATATATACATTAATTTGTGTGTATTTATATATACATAATAATTACACACAGTACACCCACATATATTAGGCAAACTTTTATTTTGTATGCGATTAATCGTTTGACAGCCCTAAAGTCTAGATTAGTTCTGCCATTAATTCAGCTCTAGGGACTGTAGGTGGTCTAGTGCAGTTAATACAGTAAACAGGGTGAACTCTCATGCCATGATAACTTTGCCCACTTAAACCCTTAAAGATGATATCCACCACTTTAACCAACTCGTCTGTGCATGTTTAATGAGCTACTGTGATGGAATATAACATGAATCAGCACTGATCTCAGAGCTAAAACTGATGAAAGTAAGCACTGGCTTTCACAATAATTTACAAAACTATCAAACCCTCCCTGAAAGATGCCTGGAATCAAGAGCAAGTCATCCAAAAGATGCCCAACTCTATTCTAGTGTTGATTTTGTGGCCTATTATCACACTATAAAGAGTTTATTTCCAACTCCAAACCACAGCTTCATTTCTGCATGTATGCTCCAGCTGAATTTCATGGTCTGAATAAAATGGCAGACGTTTTGTAATAATTACAACGTGCTGACCCAAATGGTTCTAGAAAGAAACAATTGCCACTTTCATCATGTTTTTCGTCAGTTTGTGGAAAAGTTAAAAAATGAATCCGTCCCACTTTTCCCTGGCAGTCTGTCATCAATAAACTCTGACAGAACCGACAAAAAGAGCCAGAAACAATCTCACTGACTGACAATGCTGCGCTTATGCCACATGTCAGCTGTAAAATGTCCTAGAGATTACATTAAACATCAGAAATGAGATGCAGACGTCAAGGAATCTGAAAATGTCACGCACCCATCAGATGTCAGCGGCTCTGTTGAGAAATATGGCGTCAACTTAAGACCTGCGTGTTTTAAAACGGCATCTTCTGCTGAGCCGTGAGAGTCGTCGTCCAATCGGATCAATGTTAAATCGCTTTTTTTTGTCAGCAGTCAGACTCATTATGCATGCATTTTTTCTTGTTTTGATGGCATTTTATCTAATTTAGCCAATAATCAAAACTGGCTGAAGTAAGATTATTAAACTTTCTTCTGTGATCGAGAATTGCAGCACAGCTAAAAGGTTTGAGCTGCGCCCTCTACTGTACAGGCGTGAATTGGCATTTTCTTCAGCCTGAGGCTTAATTTATTTCACTTTTGGCCTAAAAGGGTCTTTACATTTGTCAAAATGGTGTTTCGGCCCATAAGGATGATTAAAATACGATTAATCGTGCAGCACTAAGAACTTGTACATTTGAAGTCAGATAAATGTGGCGTTGATGGGATACATACTTTTGGCGTTTGACCGGATCTGATTCTGAAGGATGAATGTAGTCGTTGAGAATCTCATCGAGCAGTTTGTTATCAGGAAACCTGAGGAAAGGGGAAATCAAGTAATGAAAAACAAATAACAGCTTGCACTAAAATGAACATTATCAATATTTACACACCCTCACCCTTATGATTTTGACAAAACATCATGCAGCTCTTGTCCATACTACAGTTCGTAGTGACCAAAACACTTCTGTGGTGTTTTCTGAATCCTTACAGATATTGTTACTATGAATTGTTCTTGGAGATCTTTTGTTTCAAGGATTTTGAATGAAATAAGAGTCATTCTGATGGTCGATAAAGGTTCTTTAAGTATTCACTTTCATTTTTATCCCCTTAAACAATGCTACCCATAAATGACTGCCTTGTCCAAATACCCACACTTGCGGTCTTGGCCACTTGAGACTTGTGCATGTGACAGGAAGTAAGTGCGCAAGTCTGTCCCATGTCTTAAAAATGCCCAAGTGCAGAGCTCTTAATGCACACTAAACCCACACTATCTGGAATACCGCTTTGGAGCAGTATTCGAGGCTAAGCGTATCCCATCATGCATTATGTTTGGGAACTCGCATGCCCCGAAATCGCGAGAAAAAATTTGACTGTGTTAAATTAATTATATATTACATATAATTTGGTAGTAATGCATAAAGTGTTACACATTTTATTGATGCAAAGGTGAGTAGGCTATGTGTATTTTGTACATCATTTGCAACTGCTTTTTATCACTTAAAGAAGCATCGCAATTTTAAAATTGTGTCTTCTCTGTTAGTTACATAGCGAGCACTGAACAGACATTTAGAAGTGTATTTTAAAATGCAAAATATTGAAAATAATAATGATAAAAAAAAGAAGCTGTAAACGCTTGCATTTTTTTGCAAGTGTCCCATCGGTTAATCAAAAGTTCTACACACACTTGCAGTCTTCACGCCCACTTGAACACTTGAGCCAAATACAGGAAATACGTCATGCAAGTAGACAAGTGGTCAAGTGCAAAGACCGCAAGTGTGGGTATTTGAACAGGGCAATTGGCTTGTCATTTTTCCAAGTTTTAATGTCTCTGGATTCCATTTTAATGGTTAATCTACATTTTAGTAATCAAAATGCATGTCTATTAAATTATGAAACCTATACAATTTATTGAAAAGTTAATGAAAAATTAAATTTTTAGGGCCCTATGAAATCCATTTTATTTTTTTCCCCCCAAATTCGGTTTTATTTTCCCCAAATTCTGTGTTTTCTGTTTTAATTTTTCTGGATTTTGTTTTAATGGTTTAATTAAATGCTTATAATCAAAAAGCATGACCAATTCATAAAACAAACACAAATTAAAAATGTAATAAATTTTGTTACAATAATAGGCCCTATGAAATGTTTGATTATGTTGTCTGTAATAATTTTTCTGGATTTATTATATAATTCAAATGTATTATCAAAAACGGGGTTAATAAATGAAGGATTAACAAATTAATTAATCATTTAAAATGTAATCAAATAAAAAAGAACAATCCATGTCACGATTAGATTACATGTACAGCCCTGCTTTTGAATTATTAATCCAGATTTTGCCAAATTCCATGACATACTGTACATTACATGATTATATCCACGTCGCAGAAATCATAAAACGTCATCAACCAAAGCGCTGAATAAATACTTTTAAAAATACCGAAACACAAGAGAAGGGTGTTTTATACCTCTCTGAATAAACCGCATTGCTCTGAGGAAAATGGATCTTCAGATGCCAGTGGAATCGTCCTTCCCTGCAGGATTAAAACCAGACAGATTTCACAATTGAGTTATTATGGTTCCCAAAACACCATCTAGACCACATAATGCAATATACATCCCGGTCCAGAGTTACTGACTTACATCAGAGCAATAATTTGAAAATCTGATCGATGTGAAGCTCTGAAATCATGGTCTCAATGTTCTAGCAGAAAGAAAGTTATGTTCATAAAAGCTCGGTTTGACAGCCAACAGCAAAGTTTTTCCAGTAATGAAACTCTGACTTGACAAAGCTGGACAGTCCAGGCAACATCACTATGCACAACAATAAACCGGTTCACGTAATTCAGATTGCACATGTTGATCCAGGCCTGTCTGGCATCATCATTAGTATTTACTGGAACAACATGCTGGAGTGTCGCCCGCTCTGACAGGCCAGTGTTGCTAATGCAATCGAGAAGGTGTGCGTTTGGAGGGAACGAATCAATGCTGGGCATCATGGTTATGATGACGATAATTCAGTTGGCCGAAAACCCATGTTGAGCCACATAACTGGAGTACAGACAATAAAACGAAGGGTTTCTTTACAAGATCCCAAGAACATGAAATACCACTGACCGTTTCCACAGCTGCTGCTGCCAAGAGTTTTACACTCAAGACCTCTTAATGCATCATGCACGAGCCAGAAAACTTGGCTCTGTCAGCGCCATCCTGGCACTGATCTGCTTCAATATGGATGAAAAGAAACAAATACAAGCCCTGTAATCAGCCGGGCAGACTGATCCCACCCTCACTGGAGCTGTGTCAAACCAGCAGCGCTGCTGTAGGGCACATGGATGCCAAGTGTAAACTGGGATGGATTGGATAGTGGATGAGAATGGGACGATGGATGAGGAGTGATGTTGTATGGTGTGGATTGGATGGTATATTTGGAGGAGAGTTTGTTTATGTGTGAAGGGTATGTGATGGATTGATTTGTGGATGGGAATGAGGGTTTTTTTATGGTAGATCTTAGGGACGTGTGGATTGTGGAATGGTATGGTTAGTGGATGGATGGTATGGATTGAGTGGAGTGTGAAATGGACGATGAATGGATGGATGGATGGATGAGTGGATGTTTGGTTGAATGGATATGGATGGTAATGAGTGTGGAGTGTGTGGGGTGAATGGATGGTTATGGATGTTGTTATGGTATGGATGGATGGTTAAATGGACTTTGTGGATGTGTTTGAATGGATGGTGGTTTTATGGATGAGTGGACGTGTGGATGGAATGGTATGGATGGATGGATGGATGGATGAGTTTCTTTTATGGTGATACGTTTGTGAAGGGAGGATTGTGTATGGATGTTATGATATGGATGATGTGGACGTATCCGTTGTGAATGGGTTTATGGTTTATGGATTTACAAATAGGGATGGACATGGATGAGTGGAGTTGTGGATGTGTGAAGGGATGGATATGTGGACGAGTGAAGGATGTTTGATGGTTTTTTTTAGGGATGGGAGTGGAGGGGATTGAATGGATGGATGGTAGGTATGGCGTGGTGGATGGATGATTTTTTTTTTTTTTTTTTTTGGTGTGCCTTAACTGTTGTGGAGTTGTGAATGGTGGTTTTATCATGGGTATGGATGAGTGGACGTGTGGATTGTCGGGATTATGGATGGATGGAGGTATGGTTTTTCTTTATTTTTTAGGACGTGTGGGTGTGATTGTGTGAATTGGATGGTTTTTTTTTTATGGTTTTATGGTTTTTTTGGCTTATGGTATGAGTGTGGATGGATGGATGATGAGGATGGATGATCGTTTATTTTTTTTGTGGACGTTTTCTTTGAGTGAATGGATGGATGGGCTTTATGGATTTTTTTTTTTTTTTTTTTTGGGGACGTGTGAATGTGTAGGGATGGTTGGATGAGTGGACTTTTTGTGTGATAGGGATGGATGTTTTATTGGATTGAGTGTGTGTGGAGGTTCAGTGAATATGGGATGGAAGGTCTTATGGATGGTTATGAGTGGATGTGTTTAATGGAGGTTCCCCTGGTTATTGGTTAGGAGGATGGATGGATATGTGGCCACGGTGAATGATCTGGAGGTATGGTCTGTTTGTGGCGTGCGTGATTGTAATTGGTGATTTGTGGTAATGTGTGTATTTCTTTTATGGAGGTATGGCTGGATGTATGAGTGGATGGTGGAATGGTATGGATGGTGGATGATTTGTGGACTGGGGTTAATGGATGGTAGTTTGGATGGTAGGATGATTTTGGGTTGATGTTGGATGGACCATGGTTTGGTGATGGATGGATGGATCGTGATGTGTGGATTGTTTGGATTAATGGTTTTTTATGGAGTCATGGATGGATGGATGGATGAGTTATTTATTTTAGGGGACGTGGTGGATGGTTTATGGGTGGATGCCGTAAGGCAAGATTTTTTAATTCAAAAACTAAAAGAAGAAAAAACTTCTGAAACTAAAATCTAGATCAACTGATCAATATTATACCATATACAAGCCTAAATTAAACTTGTTTATTATATGAAGCAATCATATGTCTCTTGACCAGACATGTGGAAACCTCTCAATTCATATGGAGTTATTTTACGATGTTTTTGGAACCTTTTGAAGAGTCAGAGTTTTTGGGTGAATATGACTTTCAATGGACAGGAATCTCAGATTGCATTACTAATATCTTATTTTAAGTTTTGAAGATGAACAAAGGTCTTGAGGGTTTGGAGCGGCATGAGGGCGAGTAATTGACAGTAACGTTTTTGGGTGAACAAACCCTTTAAACATTCTCCTGTTTACCATTGCATGAGTCAAAATGAGCCAAAAGGTGAATAAAACACTCAGCGCTGACTTATTTGCTACATATGTCAGGAATCACATGAATAGAACAAGAAGAATCTTTGATATGCCCATCATCCGCTGACTCATCTGCTTCCACAAAACCCTGCGTGCCAATCCCAGAGAGAGTCGCTGCCAGGACTTGAGCACACACACCAATCCAGATGGCACTGTTACACAACCAGCCCCTCCAAAACACACACTTCAGACGCGAGATCAGATATCAAGGTTCTGGCAGAACAGTTCGAACAGGAATGGTGGTGAATTTCCACCCCGGGGTGGGCAGCAGGTCAGGGCGGAGGTTCTGGGTTTGGTCGGTGTGCCCTGTGGAGGAGGGTTTCCTTTCACAGGTGTAAAGACGTTCCAGCGTTCTGCCGCCCTCCAGGCAAAGGAATTTATGAGTTTGCACAGGCTTGGCAGCCCGCTGGAGATCAGGACGGAGGGCGTGGAGGAGAAGGCCTGGAATACCAGGTGCGAAGGCATTGTTACGCCTCCAACAGCCAATGGAAACTTTTTTTTTTTTTGGCCTAATGGAAAAAGCTATGTGATGCACTGCAAAAGGGATTTTCTTCCTCAACATTTTTTGGCTTCTTTTCCAGTAGAAATATCTAAACACTCTTAAATCAAGATACATTTCTTGGCATGCAAAATATCTTGTTTTCGAATGAATTGAGTTTGTGATTCAAATGAAAACAAACATCTGTCAATGGGGTCAGAAAAAACCCTTTATCATTCTGACCCCTTCATTTTGATCCATTTCTCAGAAAACAAGACTTTTTGGATCTCAAGTAAATATTTGGGTATTTCTGTTCAGAGGGATGTGCCGGAGGACAGGAAAAATTGGGACAGCCAAATGTAAAACAAAAATACATGTGAGTTTTCTAATCACCATGGGCACTGGTTTTGTTTTCATAATATTTTTGGAATACAGAAGAAGATCCAGGATTCTTCAACAGTGAGGTCAAGTCACTCATACACCTGTTGTAGGCCCTGGGCAAGGAAAAACCATAAAAAGGTGTCTTATCATTTACAACACCTGGTTAGCCCTCAGCTACAGCTCCCAACTGGTCGCTCAAGTCCAGATCTTTTCTCAGGCTGTCCATGGTGCAGAAGCCAAAGGACAGAGAGTACTGTAGAGGTACTCGAATCCAGATCCGAGAGCTTAAACTGACCTTTGTTTTAGAGACTGGAGAGCTTTCTGATAAGTTTAAAGGGGACCTATTATGCAAAATTCACTGGTGTTTGAACATAAATATGTGTCGGCAGCGTGTACACAACCACCCTATAATGGTAAAAATCCACCCACTCCTTTTGTTTATACACCCCATAAATCAGAATCAGTGTCTCAAAATGAGTCGTTCACGCTTTCGATACATTGTCACATCAATATGTAACAGGTGCAGTTACATAGGCTGCCACCATTTTGTTTGTTTTCTGTTTAACTTTTATTAGACTGCAGATCAAAAAGAAAGAAGAGGCCTATTTTAGCCGAATTCATAGGATACAGTTTGATTCTTCTGTCTGCAGAACGTCTCCCAGACGAGTCACTGAAATCACTGCATCGGTTGTGCTCAATGTAGAGCTGCACGATTAATCGATAAAAGATTACGATTTCGATTCAAACACCCATGCAATCTCATTCCTAAATGACAACGATTCACCTGTGTCTATTAAACCTTTGACAAAATCCCATCCAGAACATTTAAATCTGTGTGAGCCAGAGAGAGGCGTTGTCATGTATAGGTATGAAACAGCATCACAAATAGTCTTTTGAACAACAAAGTGTCATTATTTCTGTGTTATAATATTCATATTATCACAGAAGTACTGGGATAAAAGTTTATAGTTCAGATATAAACACTGATGTCTACGGTAGCGATCAAAATAGAGTAAATCACCTTTCGAAAGTAACTTGATGCTTCAAATAACGATCATATTGGTTGCATCGTTACACCAGCAGGTGGCGACAAGTGACTGTTAAAAAACATGTGTTTGTCATTGTATCATTCATTCAAAAGATTTGTTTAAAACCGCAGATTCAACCAGTAATGAAACAAGTGAAATATTTATGAGTGAGTCATTGAATCATTCACCTTTTTTTAATAACTCATTCAGATTAAACATTTTAAATAGACTGCAGTCTCAATTTAACAAGAATCGTGCAGCTCTAGCTCAATGCAAAACACAAAAGGTTAACCAATGCAAACAACGAAGAGACTCGGAAAACCGACAAAGAGCAGAGAACAGGTTCAATCAGATGACCTAACAAGTGAGTAGTTTCAAAAAGACGCTTGAGCAACAAAGCCTGTTGGGTAACAGGCACCCCAGAGTTGCGGTGGAGTTAACAAGGCTTTTATTATGTCACTCTCAGGAAATCATTATCAACAGAAACAGGCACTTCTGAAAGTGCCAGAAGTCTTAGGCTAAATATGCTTTTCAATTTACTAATGGCATTTATTTGCAGTAAGCAGCCAGAAGCAATCCATGTCTGAGAAATGACATCAACAGGCTCAGTTAATGTGTTAAATGCATTCAAATGCGCTGTGAACGCAGCTATCAAAAGGGAAAAGAAACAGTCAAGCAGCATCACTATAACTAACACAGACCCTATAAAGACCCTAGAAACCACACAGCAACATGTTTATATGGATATTTTTCTTACGAAAACCCATCGCTTCTCTTCAGAAGGCCTTTATTAACGCCCTGGAGCCATGAACTATCCCTTTAAAAAACAATCAGAACACTTTAGCGACTGCATAGTAACGCACTGGCAACCACCCAAGCACTTCAGGATGGATCTGGTGAGTTTTGTAAAGGCAAACAGCACCCAGAAACTGTACAAATGTAGAGCACTGGCTGCAGAATCCATTCAGAGGCCCCAAAAACTTGCAAGGACTCGTTCCAAAAGCAGCTTAATGACACCTGCACAAGTCAACATCACTCCAAACGAGCCCTGGCACTCAGTCACTGGCCAAAACACGGACAACACGTCCCGTTCAAAAATTAATCAGTTATTCTACATGACATCTCGAAGGTAACGGCACGTACACTCTCAAACACGAGCTGGGCCTTCACCTGAGGCAGATGTTGCGCAGTGAAGTCTGCATAACGTCTGGCTGAACACAGTGAATGGTGCCAGTACAGAGAGGACACGAAATGACCAGGACACGGCGATCTGCAAGAATGAAGGCGTGAAAAATCAATGCCAGAAGCTACAACCGAGGACAACACATAGAGGCGACCACGGACAGGAAAAATCCTTGTGTCCTCAATGTAAACCCAACAGATGGGTGTAGGACTCCGTGTTCCACCCGTGTTGCACGAGCCAAAACTAACGCTATTTATCATTTCCGAAAGAATTTGCGAATTCTGCTAAGTGGCTTGTTAAGGAGCTGACATTGATCCTCCTGAGGAAGCACACAGCTTTACAGTGATTTAGACTCGTTCGGGGGCAGTAAAACTTCATCTAGAACACATGTTCAAGCAGTAAACAACACGCCAACAAGGAGCATCCTGGATCATAAACTGAAGCTCTGAACTTTGACCGGAGCACTGCATCGCGATCAGTCAAGTTCTCGCGTCTGATGTGTGTCGTGGAATTTGAACATTAATTTTCAGAGAAGTCTTTGGCTTTATCGTCCGCATTACGCCCATCCCTCGGCACATCTGTCGCAGACGGACCCTGGCGAGCTGTGAGTCTCTGGCGTGTCGCTAACCATGTGCAGTTGCTGAACATCTGCTTCTGATATTGTGTACTTGGTACATTCTGAAACCGATTTCACTCCCTCGTTTGTCCTGCTTCTGTCGCTCATACCAGTCTGTGAATGAGCCAGTTTAAATGTCATCTAATACACTGAAATATGGATCATCACTTATACAACTTTTGAGTTTACCTTGGAGTGAGAATTATGGATGGGGGTGGAGGGGTGATTCATAAGCTTGCAATTCTAATTTTTTTTAATGATATGAGAGTACAAATATAATAAATATGTAATATAATGCATATACTTAGCAAAACGGCCCTCTCTAGAGTTCATTTTTCTGGCTAACTAACTAACTAACATGCTGTTACTTACTTAAATTAACTTCATTATGATTTCTTTTTTTTAAACTTTAGTTAGTGTGTAATGTTGCCGTTTGATCATAAACAACATCTGCAAAGTTATGACGCTAAAGTTCAATGCAAAGGAGATATTTTCTTTTGCAGAAATCGTTTTTTTAAGGACTACAACAAATGGCTGGAGTTTCTTCCCAGGTTAGTGACATCACAAACCCCAAAATTTGCATAAACCCCGCCCCCGAGAACACGCAACAAAGGGGGCGGGGCCATGTTGGGCTGCTTTAGAGAAGAGGAAGAGTTGTTGTAGTAGAGTGTTGTTGACATGGCGTCATTTTACGCCGGACTGCTTCACAAACGAGGGTCAATTCAACACAAAAGATGAACATGACGGCACATGCTAGTGGATGAGTTGAATCAACTCCACAGCAACTACATAAATTTATCCACTAACCATTCAGAAACGTCTAAAAGTTGTAACTTCTTCCTGAGTCTCTCCATCAGTGTCGACTCCGGTTTGAACAAGTAAGGCTGAAAACTTTCGTCATTTCTGCGTGATTCTCCAGCTTGTTGTTGTTGAGCTGTTAAGCTCCGCCCTCTTCTGGAAAGTCATTTGCATTTAAAGAGACACACAAAAACGGCGTGTTTTTGCTCACACCCAAATAGGGGCAATTTTTGACAAGCTATAATAATGATCTGGGGATTTGAGCTGAAACTTCACAGACACATTCTGGAGACACCAGGACTGATATTACATCTTGTGAAAGGGGCGTTATAGTCCCCTTTAATTAACATGCTTTATTTGGTGCTTTAACTAGTAGTACGAGGAAGAGATGATCGTTTCACCTGCCACTTGAACTGAGGCACTACAGTGATCTGTCACGCCACAATAAAGAGCTGCAAAATGGTATTTTTTAATAATAAAATTGACAGAATTTTGTGTTTAGGGGCAAGTTTGTCTGAAATAGATTCTACTATAATAGGCCAGCAAAGAAAAAAATTAAATGGACTTAAAATGGCCCTATCCATCTTCTAAATGGCTCTTATTGTGATTTTAAATAAATTCATTTTAATTAAAATGTCAAAACTTGATATTACAGTGAAACAACAGACGCCCCCTTTCTTACAACCGACTAAAAGCTTGCATTCAATCAACAACCAATGGACAGAACCAAGTCTCCACCCTGCATTTTTTTTTTCTTTTATTGATAAATTGTATGCCACAGTATGGAAGTAAAGAACTGTCGCTACTTCCATTACACTGGAAATTTAAATAACGGCACAAAGTACAGAAAACCCAAAACGTCAGAGAAATACCTCAAAACATACAAATTTAAGTGCCTCAAAACTCTTCATGCCACTTAAATGCCGGACTTTGTTCTTGCTCAATAGTGCTGGTAAAGACAAATTCATTACCAGATGGACCGATTAAATTACTTTACTCCAAAAAGCTGACAGCCAATCAGATTGCCTGATTAAAAAAAGTCTGAAAGCTTGCCACTTGTCCCAAAACAGCTACATGAAAATTAGTCATCAGGAATATAAAGTCAACATACAGCAAAAAAAGAAAAGGAAAAAAAAAAAAAAACTTCAGGACTTGCACAATTGAACTTGGCATGTGGAAACAGATGTTTTTTTCCAGTCTGGATCAATGTTCCAGTAATTATTCTTCATTACAGTTAAAAGGCCAAGAGTCACTAATGACTGAATGTTTTTACTAGGGTTGTAATTGTAAATTGTTTGCCGATTATTTGCCTTTAATAATTTAACTGCTCGAGAACAGTGATTAAACAAGCAAACAACAATTAAACTCAACCAAATATGTTGCAGTCCCAGCTAATGGTAAAATTCAATTTTAAACAGTGCTGCTTCTAACACAAGGAATCATTCACCAATCAGGCTTTAAATACTGCTAAATATAATAGCCATAAATATTATTGACAATATTTCTGATATTTCTGCAGAACACTACTAATTTGCCCATAAATTAATGCTTTCTTATCAACATAGTAGATAGTAACATTCCTAATTAGTAATGCTGACTACAACCACTCACAAGCACCCCGGCAACCCATCACTGTGTCCCTAGAACTCACTCGGCCAATCCCAAGCATCTCTGCAACAGATTCAGCCAATCACTGATGTCCTCGCCGAGTACAATAAATCACAAGCACCTCGACGACAGCACCAGCCAATCACAAGTTCTCACTCTACTTCTATATATGGAATGAGGCGATGTCATAAAGGAAGGTGTGCTTAGTAGAACTGCATCTCCTCTTCAATGACATTAATTACGCTTATTAAAAAGAACAGAGCGTAATTATGTACGGTCCAGCTCTCTGCCGTCACACTGAAAACACAAGTTAAATAACAGAATCCCATTGAGCAGCAGCAGACACTGTCAGGGTGGGACCGGCAGTCATTTATCCATCAGCTGAGACCAAAACCCTCAACAAACCATCAACATCACTGCACTGACTGCACTTACCAAGAGCGCCACCATGTGGCTCAATGCACAACTACTGTGATGAAAGTATGTTTTTGACATCATTGCATCAGGAGGTGATTCATAAAACATTCTTAAGAATAAAACTGCAATTTTCTTCTTATTTTCTAATTTAAAAATATTTTGTATTTCCCAAAAACATATCTTAAGAATGAAACCCTTGTGCATCCATTTAAAAAAGTTACTCTGAGATCCTTAGAGGACAAAAAAAAAAGTCCATGTCAAAAAAACTGTCATAAAAATGTGAAGCTTTGGAGCACAGACTTAAGTTTGGTCTCATTTTAAAGAAGACCCTTGGCCGATATTTGTTGAACTAAAAAACAAAAGTTAAAAAAGTGAAACAAAAAAAGTTAGAGGTTTAAATTTATGAAAATTATTTTATATAAAATTTATATTTAATAAAACATGTTGAACTTAAAAACTCAAAAATATAAATCTAAAAAGTTGTTTTCCAAATTTGAGGTTGATATCTCAAAAAATGAGCTTTCAGTAAGATTTTGTTTGTGTGCAGTACAAAGATGGCAGCAAAACTCCACTGGTAAACACAGTGCTTGGATTTGAGATTTGCAGTACAGTAGAGTAAAAAAATAGTAAAGATTTTCATTTTGAAGCCTTGCCAACAGAATGAAAGCCTATTAACAAAGACTGCATCATTTTATAGTTAAATGGCCCTGGGATTAAAAATGGCAGTTTTAATGGGTTTCAAATGGGGACATTTTTGTCCTTAAGATCCCAAGTGTAACTATTTTGTGTACCTAGTGTAAAATAAATGTATTAAAAGGAAATGGGGGTGAAATAGTAAAATTCCAATAAAAATACACACTTGTGCCAAAATTTATGCAGTTGGAATTAACATAAAGCAAAATAAAAAAAAAAACTGAAAAAGACAAAAATGTCCATTAAGGACACACAAGGGTTAAGGGTTATTTTTCTAAAGACAAAACTTAAAAATTTGAATTCCTGAAAAGAATGTTTTTCAAAATCATCATACATTTTCTAAAGGTATGATTAACCTCCAACTTCCCAAAGGTAAGATGTTTAATGAATTTAGCGAGTTGTTTTTAATATTAGCATTACAACACAGACTGCCCCATCTTGAGACAGGCTTGTTAAAAACTATAACTTAAAATACACAGCACATGAAACAACACGTCGCTGAGTGCTGAACTCCTGTCAAGCCAGACACGATGAAAATAGTGTGCATGCTTATTATGGCAATCTGCAGCCAATCACCTCCATAAAATCAGATAACAAGAAAGCATTTCAGCCCACATTAAATCCAGAGACTTACGTGCTTTTGAAGATAGTCCTGTTCTCCCGGTGTTTGCTGAACATTTTGGGCAGCAACTTCAGGGTGACTTTGGCTGCTTTTGCCTTCCTGATCATCCACATGCACTTAAATAAGAAAAAAAAGGTGAGTTCCCTTTTGAAGTGGAACTTTGATGCCACTTCTTGGTGTTGAGGCTATGGGGAACGGCCTCAGTGTGACCGGTGTCTGAAGCATGTGTGTAAACACAGCAAAATCATTGGTCCATGATGTCAAATGCGTATAAAAGGCTGCCTGAGTCACACATCCTCAGCTTTTTTGTCTTCAAGAGCCGCTTTGTCTGTGTGTGTGTGTGTGTGTGTGTGTGTGTGTGTGTGAGAAGATAGTGTTAGTCATTGCTTGCCAAAATGGTGCAATGCCAGTTCTTGTTTGGCTCTTTTCCTGAGGGATCAGAGTCAAGAGTTTGTTCAGGCCTTGCATCTGCTGTGGCAGGACGAGCTTGGTAAAGGAAAGTCCGAGTCTTTGGTAGGCTGCTCCCTAAGAGCCTCTCAGGTAATTCTTGAGATGCATCCCAGAGCCAAGGCTACATTGTGTGTATCCGCCCTTATTGCTCTGCTCTTGGGGCTCTAGGCTAAGGCCTGTCCTGCAAACACAGGGAGTAAGACTAGCCTGGACTTCCCTTTTTAGAGGCAAGTATTACATGGAGCACAGACGCTTTACCCTAGTGCTGGTGCACACTGGCTTTAGGGAGTAGTGCCAATATGCAACTTTTGTACAAGTCACAAAGGATGTGTCCTTGGGTGTTGATGCACTCTTGACTCTGGCCTAGTTCCATAGAGTTACTTGAACGCTATGCCCACTAGGGGTGTAATGGTACACAGAAGTCACGGTTTGGTATGTACCTCGATTTTGGGGTCACGGTTCGGAAGGATTTCGGTACAATCGGAAAAATGTTCACACTTTAATTTAGGGTCCAATTCTCACTATTAACTAACTATTAACTATGAATTTTGCCTCAATAAACCCCTAATTACTGCTTATTAATAGTTAGTAAGGTAGTTAAGTTTAGGATTAAGGGATGTAGAATATGGTCATGCAGAATAAAGCATTAATATCGGCTTAGTACTAATACTCAGTACTAATAAACAACCAATATCTTGCAACTAGTTAATAGTGAGAATTTGACCCTAAACTAAAGTGTTACTGGACAAAGAAACAAATGTGAGGTCTCTTTTATTTTATTTTGAACAGACAGTAGTGCAAATCACAGTTTGTTTCATTTATAGCGGCATTTAGTCCCCTAGTTAGTATAGTACAGCCTCCTATAGTGTATTAGCACTAGGCAGTAAACAGAATGGACTCTTGCATAGCTCATATTTTTTTTGCAAGACTGATAAAAAACAAAAAGGTATTTGGTCACAATCAGCTACAAAAATGAAAAGCATCTCACGTTATAAAAGTACAAAATAAACAGAATAATGAAAAATAAAATTTGTGCATTAGGAGTGTTACTAATTGCTCCACTTAAAATATATTTAAGCATTCAAAGCTTAAGCACAACTCTCCTATTTTTAATTTTCGGCATTACACTCGTTACGTGACAGTTCAATGCGCTAGCCTTTCAAAGTATTCTCTTGTCCGTGAGTGCAGAAAGATGCATTTGACGCATACACACTTTCTAGTGGACTTTGTTCTCAAGCACTCTTCTTCTTCTGCTCTTTTTCCTGTTGTTAGCAAACAGCGTAGCATTACCGCGCGCCCCCTTCTGGATTGGAGTGTGGATTGCCCATGACTGACTGTATTCGTCATCTGACTGTATGCACCATGAATACACATACTTTTACACCCCTCTATGCCAACTATTCACAGTCTAGTAGGGCAGGCATCGCAGAGGTTATTGAGTTCCCCATAGCGTCAATATCAGACGCAGCGTCGAAGTTCCACTCAGCGTGCAACCCGGTTTACTGCGTCTCGTTGCTACATCTCCTTCAGACAAAAGAGTTGATGACGTTTAACTCAGGCGCCATTTTATATGCACAGGCGCTCTGTGTGTGACGTCATGCCAATGAATTTGGTGTGTTTACACACATGCTTCAGACACCGGTCACGCTGAGGGCATTCCCCATAGCATCAACACTACGACACCTCCTTCCCTTTCTCAAGATTGCATAGGCAACCTGAGATGTTTTAACCCCTGGAGACCTGGTATTGATGTCTGTATAAGTTTCCACACGCTAAGGAATAAATATAAATACCTCCTTCGGGTGTCGACGGCTGGCGAGCAGGACGGCGTCTCTGTTGGACTGCTGTCTCAGTCGAGCGGTGTCCTCCAGAAACCTGTAATCTACATGAGCAAACCACGCCGACACAATAACTCAACAGTAAAGCATCACATTCATTAAGCTGTTAAAGTACACATGAAATCAAAATTGACTCTATTTACTTTGTTAGTGCATATTACTAGTCTTGTGGTAAACAATTAATCCGTGCAAGTTAAAACACAGAAAAAAATTGTTTGTCGCGGTAATCTTTAATCAAAATCTGAAAAGTTACTTCCGGTCTGGAATGGCATTCCTTCTCTGATAACGTCAGTTTGACGGCTTGGGTTGAAAACACGAAAACCACTCCCCTCCAACCGTTAGTCTGCTATGAGCGAGAGATGGAGAGGAGGAGCACTAAAGTAAAACTCTGACCTCTATTCAATATTCCGTTTCACTTGGAAATACGTCACAGCACTGGAGAAAAGTCGTTTGCAACTTCCGGTTCACGCGGACTTTAAACCATTAGGGTTTCTGTAAAGACACTCACCGCTGAGCAGGGTGATTTCATTAAATTCAGCGAGAGGGACAAACGCTGTCTTGTCCCGAACACCACAGCATCCCGACACCATCTTGTGCTGCTTCACACAAGCCAAACTACACAGAGAACAGAACACAAAACCATTTATGAAACAAACAAAACAAAATACTTTATTTCATCTTATGAACAGCTGAAGTATAAAGGGGACAGTTGACATTTTTAATTGTTATAAATGTTGGAGAAACTTGTAATGTTATTATTTTAATAATGTGTGTGTGTGTGTGTGTCTCACCTGCAGGTGTGTTTCATGCAGCTGGGGCATCTGTATTTGGCTTCTTCAGTCTCACAAACATCACAACTAAAGAAGACACAAACACATGAGGATTTTGTCCTTTAAGTTTGCTTGTTAATTAATTTTGTTGATATTTACCCAGGTGAAAAAATACTATAGTTATTTATAGTAAACACTATAGTGTTTTTGAACTATACTATAGTAAAATACTTGAATTAATTTGTTGTGGTAATTCTATAGTTGCTCTGATAAAATAACAACTATAGTAATATAAACAAATTACCCAATATTGTACTAAGTTTTCTACAACTATAGGGTATATTATACACTACAATATACACTACAGTTTACTGTAGTAAAAACTAAAGTATACTAAAGTATTTATTACGGTTTATCACTATAGTTAATACTACAGTATTCTGCAGCATTCATTAACAAAGTGTTGTAAATACTTATAATATATACAGTATGCTAAAAATTTACTATAGTATTTTTTCACCTGGGTAAATTGGCAGTCAATCAGTATGGGTTTTAAATGTCATTATCAATCGAAAAGAGAGGCTGAAAGACGATCGATATATGATATCAATACAATAATGTGCCTTATGTAATTTAAATGAAAACGCGTTTTATTTTAAGTAAAACTATGGTTAATTTTCGTACATTGCTGATAGTATGTCTAACAGATGTTTTAGCTGAATTTAATGTAACATATAAGACAATACCAGCAGAAATACTGCACAGATGTAAACACACAATCACTATGATTTTACCCTAAATTTGTGCGTATTTACACTGTTTACACTGAAGTAACTGACCTGGACAAAGCCATCTTGCGCTTAACTCCTCTCCGGTCATCATCTGCTTCATTATCGTTGACAGGTAACATATTCACCACATCAACACAGTTTTTAGATGGATTCATGTGATTCTCTCTGACCAAAACACTAACCATGTGCTGCGCGCTGCGTCCACGCGTCTGCCGTATTCTGCGCTGTCTTTACGACAGTTTATGACAGTCCGAGCGTAGAGCTGAAAGCACAACTCGAATCGATATTATATCAACATTTTAGTTCCTCATACAAGTTCATTTTAAAGTGTTTCACAGGAAATATCCATGTAATATTGAGTCTTCTTATGTAACCCCATGGCTTTCCCGATATGAATAGATTAAAGGCTGTATATTACAGAGAAAGACAATAAAGATGAAATATATAGGCTAGTTATCTCTCTATGCCAACCCTCTTACAATAATATTTCCCTTATTAAAGTAATAAAATAATAATCTATCTATCTATCTATCCTCCATTCACCCATCTATCTATCTATCTATCTATCTATCTATCTATCTACGGACAGCATGAGAAAAAGGGCAATAATAGAAGTAACAACAACAACAACAAAACTCATGACAACATTGTGATTAAATCATACATTTTATTTAATGTCAAAATATTAAATATTTACATTTTTCGTCTATGTTTTGTTTCTGTAGGCACATTTAGTGACAGTTTTGATACTGTAATCATAAGTTAACAGGTGTTACACTTCCTGTGTGTGATCACGTGATCTGAATCTGGCCAATCGCAGCTGCCAGAACACAACATATACTCCTTATTTGTGTTTATATACAAATACAAATTTGACATAAATAAGATTTCGAACTAAATGGCAGGTGACCAGATAGTAGATCTCTGAGAGATATCATAATTTATTGGAGTACAGTATTTTTGGAGAAATAAAAAGATAACATAAATAAACAAACATATAATGTCCAAATATACATAAGAGGAAAATAAAAAATAAAAAATGACTAACTCATTGCTAACGCTGAATACTGCAGCACCACGGAGAAGTTGCCGACCCTGACACCGTGTCCTAACCTGACGCGACGTAACAATGTGCGATAAAAGGCGTGTCTTTTTAATAATGTTAAAATGATATAATATTTCAGAATTTGATTATGTACTTTCCATTTGTTTGCGAGTGCAGTGCGCTTGCAGAGAGACTCCGCCCACACACTGTTCTGATTGGCTGTGATTTTGGATTGATTTGGTTGCGAGTGAAGTGCGCTTGCAGAGAAACTCCACCCACACACTATTCTGATTGGCTGTGATTTTGGATTGATTTGGTTGCGAGTGAAGTGCGCTTGCAGAGAGACTCCACCCACACACTATTCTGATTGGCTGTGATTTTGGATTGATTTGGTTGCGAGTGAAGTGCGCTTGCAGAGAGACTCAGCCCACACACTATTCTGATTGGCTGTGATTTTGGATTGATTTGGTTGCGAGTGCAGTGCGCTTGCAGAGAGACTCTGCCCACACTATTCTGATTGGCTGTGATTTTGGATTGATTGGTTGCGAGTGCAGTGAGAGACTTGCCCAGATTGTGATTTTGCGAGTGCAGTGCGCTTGCAGAGAGACTCTGCCCACACACTATTCTGATTGGCTGTGATTTTGGATTTATTTGGTTGCGGGTGCAGTGTACATGCAAAGAGACTCCGCCCACACACTCTTCTGATTGGCTGTGATTTTGGATTGATTTGGCTGCGGGTGCAGTGCACATGCAAAGAGACTCCGCCCACACACTCTTCTGATTGGCTGTGATTTTGGATTGATTTGGTTGTGAGTGCAGTGCTTGCAGAGAGACTCCGCCCACACACTATTCTGATTGGCTGTGATTTTGGATTGATTTGGTTGCGAGTGCAGTGCACATGCAAAGAGACTCCGCCCACACACTCTTCTGATTGGCTGTGATTTTTTATTGATTCTGTGGTGTCTCTTAGTCGCGTTGCTGGAATCTTATCGCATCGCGTCTGGTTAGGACATTAGAGACGTCACGAATATAAGATATAGTTTTTGTAACGCATGTAAATTCACATTTTTAGCACCTGGGAACATTTAAAATGGTTTCAAATAACCATTCTCCGACAAAAATTTCCATCAAGTATCCTCGTTATTGTTTTCATTAGGCAGATACTCGCGGCGTCTCTTTAAGGGTCATGAGCGGCGTTCTCCTTAACGTATAAAGTATATTAAGCCGATGTATAACATAACTTATCAACACACTGTTCATATAAATTAGGTTTGTTCTGATCTAAATGACCAAATGCAAAAGTACAACAGAAGAAGCCAGCACAAACAAACACCTTATGGCCAGAAACATAATGTACGCAAATACACAGATACGAAAGATTGATCGATGTACATACATCACATGGGCGCTCAGAGTGATTCCTTCAAATGTCAACTGTCTAGCCATGTTTCCATCTACCTATTTTTTTTATGCACATTTTGGACAAGGAATGGAAATAGCGCTTTATTTGCAAATGTTTTATGCCATATTCCAATTTTGCGCACAAGTTGAACTTGCAACTTTGGATGGAAACATAGCTACTGAAATATCACATAAAATGTTTGTGAACAAAAAAAGTTTCCATCCCATGTGTTCAAGAAAACTTCCTGGAAAACTGGCGCAAAGTATCAGTAATAAAATAATAAAAAGTCTCGGTAAATGTGTTTCCATCATAGTTTATGTGCATGTTTTCTTATCGAAGAAAAAAATTATCTCAACTGAGCGTAAAATTTTTAGTAACACTTTACAATAAGGTCTCATTTGTGAACATTAGTTAATGCATTATTTCCGTCAGCTTTTTTAATATCCCCAAATTTGCATGAGAATATGTGGATGGAATCATAACTAGTGTTCTTTAACGTTAACTAACTTGCTCAGCAAGATTGTCTTATAAAATTTCTTAGACAAGTCTTAACAGTTAGTCATCAAAATGTTTTCGTTAAGACCGGTCATTATTTTTTAAAGTAAGCCAGCAAGTACTGGTCTAATTTGAATCCAGACGATGATGCACAAAATCGAGTTTGCATTCGTGTACTTGCGTAGAGTTTGTTTCGGACTTGATGCACGAGCACGAGCACCTGTGTGTGAAGGAGGTAGAGCACCGTCTAAAGAGTCCAGGTCGGCCTTATCATAGTCTGTTAACAAGAACAACCTTGTTTGACACTAGCAATGATTTGAGAGCGAACGCACAATCCACAAAGGATTGTTTGCCTGCAAACAGCACCCGAGACTGAACCACAACAGATAAAACACAACAGCAGTCTCTCGATGAACGTGGATGAACCGATGTCTCGGGCTCGAGAAGCGTTTGTTCTTCGCTGCGGTCGCTCAGTTCACCGATGGATCCATTCGGAGACAAAGTCCTTCAGTGATTTCACAGGAAGCAAACAGGACCCACTTCCAAGTGCCGCTGGTCTCCTGGACGTGAGGGATGGAGACCTTGAATGTCCACGATGGGAAGCTGCTGAGTGTCCTGCGTCTGAAACCGGAATCGAGACTGATGCCAGCTGCCGTCACGGACCTGCTGGGAGAAACGGGCAAACGTCAAGATTAGCATGTTAAATAAATAAATCACACTGGATCAAAACTGCATTGTTGAGAGAGAAAAAAACACAGAAAGGTGGCATCAGTGTATACGTAATTTGGTAACACTTCACAATAGGGATGAAACAGTTACCGGTTTGATAATAAACCACAATAAATATTAGTATTAATGTTTCATATTTTAATCTGAAGGTAGAGTGATCATTGCAAATCCATTCATGTCAGAAGTAGCTTGAGCACTTGAAGTACGTCAGAAATAGAGTACGGCATCAGTTTACTATAGGGAATTTATCATGTCGCATACTGATTATAATGGGTTCTATCTGCTTTTGCTGTGTCGCGTCTGCTTTAGACACGGTACAAGAGGGAACCGACTGTCTTCAGAAAAGTTTCCATGGTATTTCCTTTTCATTTTCCCTCCATGTAACGCCTAATAAAGCAGTTTATATGCTTCGTTTACAGAGGTAACCAGGGTAACCGCTGTATTTATATGCTGTTCCTACTGTCAAAGTGGATTTACATTTTCATTCAGCCCGTCTGGCATTTTTTTTCCAGACCAATGCGAAAATCTGACTGAATTTTTGTTTTATCCAGTAGATGGAAAATCTCAACACTTCGGATAATAAGGAAGCCTATGTGCAATTGTTTATGGAGCAGAAAAAATACCTATAATTTATCATCATAAAAATGATTTAACCCTCTGGTGCTCTTTGGTCATTTTTTGACTGGAAAACGTTACGTTTTGTGTTTTAGAATTTTTTACTTCACTCAGAATGGTACATTGGAAATGACTGGGAAGCGAATCTCATCTAGTGGAAGCGTTTGGTACTGCGCCCAAACAACATCTGACTGAAAGCTAATTTTTTGAGTTATTAATCTCAAATTTGGAACAAAACTTGGTTAGATGTATGGCATTGATTTTCACATGGTTTTCGAGTAAAACATGTTTTGGAAATTATATATTTCATAAAAAAAATTGAAAATAGTATTTTGTGCATTTTTCACTTCAGCAATAATCTGCCAAGTATCGTCTTTAAAAAGAGACCAAACTGAAGTCTGTGCTCCAAAGCTTTCAAGATTTATGATCTATGTTTAAGTTGGAAATTTTATTTTCAGGTCTATGCACAAAAAGGGTCACCAGAGGGTTAAATGGTGAAACGTGAGGTTTAAACAAAATCTTTTCAAAACGATTCGATTGCACCTTATAGCGTAATTTTCCATGTTGAAATTTTCCCCATCAAAAACCTATTTTTTCGAACTCCTCCCAGGCGGTTCGTCCAAATTTCATGAAAATAAAATCTTCAGATCATGCCAAAACAACTCTTGAGGATGTATCTCTGCAATGCTTTGACATATTGACACCAAACTTTGCATGTTTCATTGTCACCTCACTCTGACCACACAACATCAATTTGGTCACAGCGCCACCTTTTGGTCGAAAGTGATAAACCATTAAATCATTATTATTGACTGTATTTATTATTTTTCAGCTATTTTGCCTAAAATGATCTGAATAGGTCTTTAATTGCTCAATGTTGCAGTTGGTCTGATGCTCCCAGACATGTTGACTTATCATGGCTTCTTTATGCTTGGCCCCTTAATGGCTGCTTGCAGCTATATTTTAATTTGCTGTTTGTTTGTTTTTTCGATATAAAACTCGATAGAGAAAAGATTTCATTGTCTGTATCAGTACTTTTTGAACACTTCCAACACATTTTAACAATACCGTGATAATACTGACAACGGTGATTAGCTTGATATGCAATTTTCATCTCTTTAGCTTTGAATTACCAGAACTACTAAACCACACTAAACCCAGTCCTGATTCACATTAGTACTGATCTTTAATCCAGATTCACATCACCTCACAGTTGTCCAAATCCACTTGAGGGCTCAGAGGCGAGTCTTCCTCGAACACTTGACCGTTCCAACCCCGGAAACGCAAGGCCCGTGGCGTCTCCGTGGCAGATGTTGCCGGGTCGTTGAAGCAGTGGAAGGAAACGGTCTGAGTGACTGTGACGCTCAGCAAGTGTAAGAACTTCATCTGGACTTTCCCGACATCAAACGCAGTCTGCGAAGACAAGAGTCAAACAGCGTCACATCGGAAACCTCAATCATTTCACACACAAGCTTCTTAGTGTTTAGGTAATCAACATTTCTGCGTTTTGGCAACTGTATGTTTACAGTTTAAGCTGACAAATGATCCGGCTTACAGGAAATCAGCTTTAAATTAAAATCAGATTGGCCTTTCAGAGGAAATACGATATTGAGTTACAGAAAACTCTGCTTGATTTTGTCCGTAACTGTATGAAGAGGAAAAGAGAGTCATGCACAGTCATGTTCAGATTCACTGCAGAAATGTATCATATATCTGGACTTCATTTTTAACTTTAACAGTAAAACCTAACTAGACCTTCACGGAAATAATGTCATTAAATGACAGGAATTAAGGTGTGAGATCCAAATAAATGCATTTGAATTGATTCTTATCAGTATCATATCATATTTTCATATATATGGCAGTACCTTATCAGTGGTGACGGGGTTCAAGCAGGTCTGTCCACCTGCGGTGAAGTTACAGAACACCAGGATGGCATCAGACGTACAGCCCAGATTCGGATCGATCCAGAACAGTCCTGATCAACACAGACAAACCAAAACACTCAATCAATGAGCTGTGGAAATTCATCAGTGGACGATTTAAAGAAGTTGTTCCATAAAATGACTTAAAAGTATTTAAATTAGTAATTTTTAATACAATGTTGAAAAACTCTCTTCTGCTCACCAAGGCTGTTTATTTGATCAAAAATACAGTAAAAATTGTGAAATATTTTTGCAATTTAAAACAGCTGTTTTCTATGTGAATATATAGTAAAGTGTAATTTATTTCTGTGATCAAAGCTGAATTTTCAGCATCATTACTCCAGTCTTCAGTGTCACATGATCCTTCAGAAATCATGTAAGCAGAAGATTTATTCTGTGTTGGACAACAGGAGGCCTTTGAGTCAAAAGCGCTGAGGTTGGTGTGAACAGATGCGTTGGATTCGTGCGGATCTCACCGTCGCTTATCTCGCGCTGGCAGTCCAGCAGGTCTCTGCAGAAGCGGGCAGGGTTTTCTCGAGTGCCCAGCGGTGTTTTGATGCTGTGGATGACGCCGCTCAGATACTGCAGCGTTCGCAAGATCTCAGCGTTCTGCTCGGATAGAGATGTGTCTGTGTTCTGGTAACTCTGAGGACAAGAACAGAGAAATCAGAGTAGTTTCGTTTTTCTTGGTTAGTGCACATTAGTCAGAGCAGTCTCAAGGTCTTCACCTCCAGCTGCAGATGTTCTCTGGACTCCATCAGGGCTTGAGCGTCCATACGGATACGTCTCTGTGGGACGAGAAACCAGGAGTATCACACAGAAGACAAACAAACAACCTCAAAGAAACTTCTTTTCTATTCCAGTAGTTTGTGTTCTACAAAAGACTACAAGATCAGATGACAGTGTAGTTTAAACAGTATGCGCTGGCGACACCAAGGTCATGGGTTCGATTCCCAGAGAGCTTTCCAAGAGCTACTCTGCTCTGATTGGTCAGATGGCCCTGTTTGTTGTGATTGGTCAGAAACCAAATGCTCATTATCATATCTGAATCTCGAACCAAACTCTTACCGTGACAAGCTCCGGCGAGAGCGGCACGGCGCGGCGCGGCGCGTCTTGGACGGTGAGAGCATTGAGTTTAAGTCAGTTCAACTTTATGGTAATGAGCTATGACGTGGTTCAGTGGCAACCAATCGGAATGTAGAGGTCCTCGCTTGAGAGGATTCTGATTGGTTGCCACAACTTGTCATTTACTTTGACCCTCCCGCCGGCAGCGGTTTGAACGCACAGTACAGTGTTGTTGGCAGGGCAGCCAAGGCTAATTTTGATGCTCTCGTTGACGGCGGTGTGAATGTAACGTTACAGTCTCAGCTACAACTACAGTGTTTGAGGGCGGGGCAAACAGATGTTCATTATGCAAATTAAGTAATTTTTGATTCTTAAGAAAATGTATCTATATAATAATTACCGAAGAAGAACATATTTGATTTTAAATCATTAGATAAAAGCATCTGACAAACGTTAAATCAGCTCTACTCCGAGACATATAGTCCCTCTATATAGAGTTAAAATAACACTGTTAAAATTAATGAGATAACATGTTGTTTGTGGAGTTGTTTAATCAGATCTTGAGAGATTTAATGTCTTTTATCTTCAGGCTGTGGCTGAAGTCAGTTGTAGTTCTTGTGTTTCTCTTCAGTGATTCTGCTTGTTAACAGCAGGTGTTCATCACTAATGCACAATCATAATTAATCACTTAATTATCTCATTAACTTTATCTCTGCTTCAGTGTCACTTTAGCACTATTGAGAGAAGGACCATGTGTAATCTGAGCAGAGTTGATTTAACTCTGTGGAAATATTAATGCATGTGAATGTTTAACTAGAGCTCAGTCACATGATGGGTTTGTGTCTTACCGATGGGCCGGGCGAACCTGGAGGTCCCTGTCAAAAACCACAGAATATTAGTCTCACAATCCCCTTAGATTACATAAACATACTGATAACATTCATATCTTATGATAGACTAACCCTAATCCATGTCTGTAGCCTAATTATGATACTAGGGTTCATGCAAGAACAAAAGCAATGATGAAAGTCAAATATTCTTATGAATACACAATCATGAGGTTTTGTCATATGATCATGTGTAATGTACCTGTGGCCCTGGACTGCCCTGTGGCCCCTGAGGCCCCTGCACAAAGAGAACAGTGACATTCACTCATTTATCCAAAACAACTTACAACATTAGACTACACTGCAGTTTTGAAGATAAACTTGTTTGATACAGATGAAAATGAAAGTATATTATTTTTGGAGTCCATAGTCTCATGCTTACGTGTAATAAATCAAACAGTATCATATTATGACTTGATAAGTCATGACAAATGTGCAAATTATATATTATATGCATAAGTAAATGAATGATCCTAAAGCAGCAGCACTGGCTCCAGCTTCAGCTGATCTGCTGTGTGTGATGGAGCGCTGGCGCCCTCAGAGGTCAGCGCAGGTACTGCACCCTATCAAGTGTTCTGGAGTTTATACAGACGCTGAAGGCTGTTACACAACTCCCTCTGAACATGCAGATATTTCATTAAAGGAGCGGAAAGATCCTGATTTCTGATTTGGCAGCAGACTAAACAGTGCTGTGATGTATAAGAGCACATCCTACCATCTCTCCACGGCTTCCTTTGGGCCCTCTGGCACCCTGAGAAACCATCCAAAACATCATTTATTGTGCAATAACCAAACAATGCCAAACTCAGTGATAAAGCACATGCATTTCATCTACTTACAGGCTTTCCCACTGGACCGATCATTCCCACCAGACCTACAGGACCAGAGAAACCCTGAAACAAACACCAACACATGCATCGAGATGAGAAGAGACGCTGGCATTTATTTCATTTCAAGACAAAGAGACAGAAGAGACGAGACGCACCAGAACACCGGTCGGCCCTTTGAGTCCAGGAACACCGGTGAACCCCAAGTCTCCGTTCGGACCCTGAAACACAAAATATCCATTTAACAAACATTTTCAGATGTTAACTGAAACTGAAACTATTAAAAACATTTGATTGAAATACGTCTGAAATAATAATTGAAAAACTTAAACTAAATGAAAATTAGAAATGTTGCCTTGGCAATAAAATCTATCTATCTATCTATCTATCTGTTCTCCATCCATTCACCCATCCATCCATCCATCCATCCATCCTTCCTCCATCCATCCATCCATCCGTCCGTCCATCATCCATCTGTCATCCGTCCTCCATCCATCCATCCATCCATCATCCATCCATCCATCCATCCATCCATCCCATCCATCCATCCCTCCATCCATCCATCCATCCATCCATCCATCCATCCATCCATCCATCCATCCAGTCCATCCATCCATCCATCCATCCATCCATCCATCCATCCATCCATCCATCCATCACCCATCCGTCCGTCCATCTGTCCGTCCACCCACCAATCAACCAACCAATCAATCCATTCATCCATCCATCCATCCACCAATCAATCCATCCATCCATCCATCCATCACCCATCCATCCATCCATCCATCCATCCATCCATCCATCCATCCATCCATCCATCCATCCATCCATCCGTCCCATCTGTCCGTCCACCCACCAATCAACCAACCAATCAATCCATCCACCACCAATCAACCTACCAATCAATCCATCCATCCATCCATCCTTCCATCCATCAGTCCAGGGATTCCCAAAGTGTGGTGCGCGCACCCCTGGTGGCAGCTCGCGTACCCCTGGGGGTGCGCGCACCACACTTTGGGAAAAATGTAATGCCGGTCTGTTTTTTTAAGTGGGATTTTTCCATACAATAAAAAAACATGAACAGTAAACATTTCCTTTGTAATCGCTTTTATTTTAAATAAAAAAACCCTATAATTTATTAGTTTTTGATAGAAACGTAGAAGAAGACAGCTGCTGTCTTCTACGCACTGCTCTTCTTTTATGCACTGCAGGCTATATGCGTGCCAACTCGTTTCATTCATAGCCTATTGCTGCAATGTTTCTTTTACGCGGCTGAAAATAACCGTGCTTTCTGTTACTGACTACGATTACATGGACAGCAGTAATCTAATTACTGACCTTATTCTGAATAAGACAATATTATGATTAAGGTGTTTACATGAGTTGCTTTTAGAATATTCCATTCATGTTCCCATTTTACATGTTATAGAACATAGATCGATTAATGGCAAACGTCATTACGTCCCCACAGCACGCCGTCCGACGTTCTCTACAGAATTTCACGTATCATCACCACACAGTTCGTGCCATATACAGTTTTGGGTGTTTTCATTTTTAATCTTACGAAAGCTTCAAGTGCAGTTAATTATTTGACATGCAATATATACGGAGCCCGCACATGACATGCAAGAATAAATAAATAAATTGTGTGCATGATTTACTAATTCGTTCCCTCGATTTATACACAGAGGGAACAAATTAGTAAATCGTTCGCACTATTTAGCCCAGGCTACTATTTATTTTCTCTCTCATGTGTGGGGCTCTGTAAATAGACAACGGTGGATACAAATTCTCCAGCAACAGGCCTCCTGTACTTTAATTCGGCAACTTTTATTCATGCCACCGTGACAAACTCAGAGGTACTGGATGAGAGATGATGAGGTGAGAGGAATTTGATTTGTGGCTTCTTGCTTGACGCTTGCTCTCTTGTTTGCCGTCAAAACGGTTGACCACTGCCGTGTGTGTATTATGTGTCCTGTGGCAAAATGTGGCGAAAACTCCCACATGATGTTAATAGTGTGATTAAGGTGTGTACATGTCTACAATGCACTCCAATAATGCGACTAAAATAGAAATACTCCACCTGTCTTAATTCGATTTGTGTTTACTTCGAGTATGACTTTAGTCGGATTAAGGTAATAAAACATCGCTGTTTACATGGTCCTTTCTTAATATATAATCACATATTTGAATTGCAGTAACAGTTCTTGTACAATTCTTGTCTTGAACAATCTCATCACTTATAATTGAACTGTTTTTCTGTATGTATTGAGTGACACTTGTTATCTCTGGATTACTCTCCACCCGTCCTAACTCATCTCCACTAGTCAAGTGCTGGTGTGTCTGCAGTTTAATGGAGTTAACTGAAAACTAACCTTGGGTCCCGGAAAACCTTGGAGTCCCAGCATGCCGACATCTCCCACCTCACCCTGTGGGAAACAACACACATCAGCATGACTGACAGTCACTCAGAGCAGCCAATCAGAAAAGTGGGTCACGATCCAGACTGTAACAACTTCCTGTTCCAAAGCTTTCCCTAGAATCACTGCAGCCTGTTTATTCTGGGCAGATCCTGTCATTTGTCTGTCTGGATTTCTGACATGATTTCTGAATTATGGCCGTCTTCATGAGGACATAATTATATGTCAACATCCATAATCCCTCGACGCGTTCATTCACACAGGGCCTGTAAGGCGATATTCCCCCTCCGAAGGCTTGGAATTCCAGCTCGCTTTCAGGCTTTATTGTCTTTTCCAGAGTTATGTAAGACAGTGGAGCAGCTCGTTTGTCCCTTGTTTACCCAACGATCCACTAACGATCACTCAACACGCCCTTACATAAGAACCCCAGTGCCAATGAGTCCAAGACAAGACCTGGATTCATGATAATCCCGTGGTATTTTTTAATAATCCCGCTGACATACAGCGTGGTATTTTTTTGCTATTTACACCAAAAAACATGGTAATACCATAGTACCTTTCAGTGAGTGTGGCCTAAGGGTATGTTTACATAACAACAATGTGCTAAAAACTGAAAACTTTTTTTGTGTGTTTTTCACGTACAGACGACACGATCCCCGTTCACACGGATCCGCAAAAATGACTAAAATCGCTGTATTCTGCTGCCAGGCCAGTAGATGGCGATGTCACTTTGTAAAGAAACACTATGCGCTTATAGACTGAACACATAATATACATGCACTGATGTCAAAGTTCTCACAAATTTACGTTTTTGTAGTTTACACAGAGGCGATAACGCTATCGGTTTAAAAAACAAGCGCTTTGAATGAGTACGTTTTAAACAGCCCCTAAATCGAGGTGATGTCAAACAGAGAGGCTGATGGGAGTTTGAGTATTCACACAAATGAAACACAAAGACACTCACTGGTTGTCCTTTGGCACCTTGCTCTCCCTTCATGCCCTGGTCTCCTGTCGCCCCCTCCATGCCTTTCACACCCGCAGGTCCTCTGTCGCCCGGTAAACCTGTCTCGCCCTGCAGACGCACAGAGGTCAAAGGTCAAAGGCTGTCAAAGCACTTAGTATCATTGCATTCTGGGATCTAGTCTTTCACCCAATGTTTGCTGCACATTTTGGTCAACACAGTACATTATCAAGAAGAAACAAAAGGAAGAATTGAGTGTTTTTGACCTTTAACCCCGCTGGCCCTCTCTCTCCGACCAGACCTGGAAGTCCGAGCTCACCCCGTGGGCCTGGAAGTCCCGCCCTGCCCTCTAGACCGGTATCACCACGGTGACCCTGCAAACACACGTCAATCAAAGCGACAGCCAATCAGAGCTCAGTATAGTGTGCATAAACAAAATATCATCAAATCTGCATAAAAATTCAGTCCAAAATATATAAGCTCCAATCAGATCACCTCCCACCCTTAAAGGGGTCATGAATTGAGAAGTCAACTTTTCCTTGAGCTTTTGATATATAGGAGTTCATCGTACTATAAGAATAATTTTCAGAACTGAAAACTTCCTTTTTAGTCCAATAAAAGCTTTTATTGGCACCAGAACTAGCGAACGATTTGTCCTGAAATGTGCTTATAGATAGGTGAAACTCCGCCTCCAGAAGAAATCAACGCCTACTTCATCACTGCAGCATTAGCCCCGCCCACTGGTGTGTTAGTGAGATGAGGAGGAGAGAAGAGCGATACAGGACTAAAATAACATTACCTTTCAAAGGATCCTAATGCAGGAATATGGTTATTTATTTTCAACAATGTGAATGTCTCAGTTTATTTATGTGTATTCGGTACATTTGAAAACAGACTTTTAGGATATGAACTCGACAGTAATGCAACAACATGTCAGTAACTGTGTTCATTCTAATGCCTGATCTGATATTAATGATTCATGTACAGTCAGATGATCTTTGTCTGTGTGTCAGTAAATCAAACCCGTGACTAAACGCTCAACTTCACCTTGTTTCTCTTAGTAGGATGAAAATAATCTGTTATTTAAATGGTGATTAAAGTGATTAAAGAACGCTCCCTTTACAATCTCTGGAGCTGTCAATCAAACAGCACGAGTTTATCAGTGACTGAGTTCTGGACTCGAGCCAAAACTCACGTTTTATTCAACGAATCTCTTAGTTACTTCATGTTTGCACTGTTAGTTATGATGAAAGCATTCATTAGTGAGCAGAAATTGAGTTGCAATGACGTGGGCGTTTCCACTGAAGCCTCACACAGACACGCCCCTTCAAACAGAGTGTTCAAATCAGAGCTTAAAATCAGGGTAGGAAAAATTCCTTTTATTTCCAAATTCTGACAATTTTTGATGTAAAAATCATACTAACATTATTAGTGCACCTCAGGAAACATTATAAAACAATGAAACGAAGGAGTTCACGACCCCTTTATGACAGGTGAAACACACAATGAGCTGACTGATCGCTTATGCAACTGTAAATTCCCACATGCACTTTAATGTGCTGAAACACAAACAGGGATTTCATTGTGAAAAAAGAGCAGGAAAGAGAATGAGATGATAGAGGACAGCGCTGGATCTGGGATTCATCTGCATGATCTTATGACTGTAACGTCAAACACAAGAAGATGTACGGCTTTAATCGAACAATAATTACAGGAAGAAACAGTGAGAGAATGACACTATAAAACTATAAAAATACACTATAATATGGTGGCCCAGTAGTGCACAACACAACGAAATTAAAAAAGCAAACATAAGTTCACAGCACAACGGAAATGCTCCCGACCACTAGGGGGCTCTCAGAGCTCGTTAATATTAGTATTCCTTGCCAATGTTCTATAAAGTCGACAGTCTTACATAGATATCAATACCATGATTAGTTTTAAGTATGTAAACGTTGTATATCGACATGAAATATTAATTCAAAATCACTTGAGTGCACAATAGCTTCATATTTATACTGTGAATGATTTGACGCACTACCACGGCGAATGATGAAGGGAACGTCTGACAATTCCACCAAGTGGTTAAAACGTATAATTTGTATTCATTACAATGACTTTGTTTAACATTTAAAAACAGACATGTTCAAATTCCAAAGCTTGTTACTTCCTGTTGGTAAGACTGACAAGCTTTGTAATTTGAACATGTCTGTTTTTAAATGTTAAAAGTAATTTTAATGAATACACATTATACGTTTTAACCACTTGGTGGAATTGTCAGACGTTCCCTTCATCTGTGGTAGCGCGTCAAATCATTCACAGGTATAAATATGAAGCTATTGTGCATATTTCATGTCAATATACAGTGGTTATATACTGTTGAAACGAATCGTGGTATTCATATCACTGCCGACTCTATAAAACATTGGCAAGGAATACTAACAATACCGAGCTCTGAGAGCCCCCTAGTGGTCGGGAGCATTTCCGTTGTGTTGTGGCTCGATTTCGTTGTGTTGTGAACTACTGGGCCACCGTACTATAAACACCAAGGCAACATTTCATTTAGTTTAAGTTGAAAGTAACTAAAACTGAAATAAAATAAAGAATATATAGAAATATTGGAACAAATAAATAAAAATGACAAAACACATTACTAAAATTAAAATAAAAACAGAAAATATAAATATAAAAACTAACTACATAATAGTAAATTAATGATAATAAAACACCAATTTATTTTTCTCATGATCCTACAAACCTTGTGCTTTAAAGTTATCTGATTTAAAATGATTGAAAGTATTCATTATTTGTGTTGGAGCAGATAAAGCATCATCACACGATCCTCCTTCATCAGTGTTTAAAAGCATCCCAGAATGCATCTGATAAAGCTGGACAAAGAAGAAGCTCAAATATGAGAGAGTTTTGATTTCATTTTCATGTCACACATTTTGATCACTACATCATTCAAACTGTGAGTTTTCAACACATTACTATTATCCTCACATGTGCAAAACAGTCAGAATACAGTGCCCAAACTCTCATTATAATTACATCACTCATTTGGCTTTTGGTTATGTAACGCACACACACACACACACACACACACACAGCTGAATGTTGCCCAAAAGCGTCTCTAATGTATAGCGTTTACACACAGCTGCACGGTATGGAAAATAAGTGCGTATAATTGAAAGAAACACTTGGATGCGTCTGAATCAGCAAAACATCTGGCCGACCTGCAAACACTGGCCAGCAGAAAAACCACAAACACCTCAGAAATGAGTTACATAACAGCATTCATTCATCGGACGGGCCGTTAGTACGGAAATGAGCCAAACAGATCAATCACATGAGGAGAACGTCACTGGCTTCATGTTAAAGTCAACATCAAATCAACTCCATTTACCTGAATGTCTGATTAAGAGCCTTTCATTAGTGCATGTTATTCTACAGAAACTAATATTTATCTTCACTGTCTTTCATCAAAGTGCTGTAGATACTTTCACCATTCGATCAATTCCTGATGGAGAAAATCCGCTCTAGATTCTAGAAGTGTACTCATTTCTTTCTCTTATTCAGTTTTTCACTCATAAAGTCTCATAAATGGTTGAATGGGCTGGATCATGTTGATTTTTAGAGGATTCTGTCAAGCCTAGATTATGTTCAGATATTTCACATTTGAATTATGCAGAAAACTAAAGTATAAAAGTAGAATATTGTAGGTAAAAATATCCAATTTTGGTTGAATTTAACATGTTGAAAGGAAAGCAAGATGAGTAACTGATCAGAGTAAAATCAGAGTTTTCCCCAATAAAAATACATAAAATAACGTGAAAAAACACAGCTCAAGATATGCACTGTAAAAAAAGATTTTCCGAAATTGTACATAAAACTATTTGGAGCATGTTTTACAAGGAAAAAATGTTTTTCAAAAAAAAAAAAAAAAAAAAGATTTTGAAGTTGGAAATTAAGATTATTGGAGTATGTTTTCCACAAAAAGAAAAAAAAATTCAAACAAAATATTTTTCGAAGCTGTAAATGAAGATTATTGAGGTATGTTTTACAAGAATTTTTTTTTTTTGAGGAAAATAAAATTAATTTTTGGGGAGAAACAAAGAATTTTGAGGATTTTTTTTTGAAGTTGTAAATGAAGATTATTGGAGTATGTTTTACAAGAAATATTATTACAGTTGTTCTAATTCAATTTCATATTTAATTCAGTGTGTTACTTGTCATTTGGAATTATTTGTTAAATTTATTAGCAATTTCTGAGTGAAAATTGTTTCAAAGTAAATCCTACACCAAACCTTTTTCAATGTACATTTTAAGTAAAACAAGCTTTAACATCAGTTTAAAGTTTAAAGGGCACCTAATATCAGTCTCTGGGTCTCCAGAATGTGTGTGTGAAGTTTCAGCTCAAAATCCCCCACAGATTTTATTATAGCTTGTCAAATTTGCCCTTATTTGGGTGTGAGCAAAAACACGCCGTTTTTGTGTGTGTCCCTTTAAATGCAAATGAGCTCCGCTTTCCAGAAGAGGGCGGAGCTTTAACAGCTCAACAACAACAAAGCTGGAGAATCTCACGCAGCCAAAATGACGAAAGTGTTCAGCCTTACATTGTTCAAACCGGAGTCGACACTGATGGAGAGACTCAGGAAGAAGTTACAACTTTTAGACGTTTCTGAATGGTTAGTGGATAAATTGATGTAGTTGCTGTGGAGTTGATTCAACTCATCCACTAGCATGTGCCGTCATGTTCATCTTTTGTGTTGAATTGACCCTCGTTTGTGAAGCAGTCCGGCGTAAAATGACGGCATGACAACAACACTCTACTACAACAACTCTTCCTCTTCTCTAAAGCAGCCCAACATGGCCCCGCCCCCTTTGTTGTGTGTTCTAGGGGGCGGGGTTTATGTAAATTTTAGGGTTTGTGATGTCACTAACCCGAGAAGAAGCACATTGTAGTCCCTACCAGCTGTTTTTTGTAGTCCTTAAACAACCCTTTGCATTGTTTATGTTCTAACAGCAACATTACACATTAACTAAAGTTAAAAAGTGAAATAATAATCAACCCCTTTAAAATAAGTTTAAGAAACGTTTTAGTAGCACATGGAAATTGTCTATATGGTCACATGGTCTATATCTATGTGTATCGTGTGTATTGGTTATTTCACACTCACTGTTCGGCCTTTCAATCCAGGGAGACCCGGTAAACCGGGAAGACCAGGAAGCCCGTCGGATCCCGGATACCCATCCGTCCCTCTGGGCCCTGGCAAACCTACTGGACCCTAAAGACGAGATGGAAATGAAAAGCATGAGAGAGTCACATGACCCTGCCAGAGGGGGTGGAGCCTGCAGCTGCTGTTTACACATGGCATTAAAGGCATAGTTCACCCAAAAATGAAAATTATAATATAACAATATACAATATAACTCCGATTGTGTTTGCCTGAAAGAAGAAAGTCATATACACCTAGGATGGCTTGAGGGTGAGTAAATCATGGGATCATTTTTTGGGTGAACTATCCCTTTAACACTTGAAAAGACAAGCCATCATAAATCATTATTAGATACTCGCCTCAAGACCTGGTGCTCCAGCGAGGCCTCGGGATCCTTTCTTACCAGCGAGTCCCTGAAAACACGCACATAAACTTATTTAGTACCCTTATATAAAGCTCTGTTACCTAAGAATGTTTTTATGACTTAAAAGAAACATTTTTCCATTTCGTGATAAAGAATCTGCTATAATCTTCTCTTATTCATGCACAAAATTCCTGATACGATGGAATTAAGCCACGCTGGGTGGCCAAAAGCACTTCTCTCAGACTCTTAATGCCATTGGCTAATATCTGAATGGGATATTTGTGACTGTGAATGAGGCTTTACAGGAGATTTACAGGATGGATTTGCAAAGAGAAACAAGGGAAAATAAAATTCCCTCTGTTACACAACTAAACACACACACTACAGTGGTGACCTGCCATTGACTTCTGTTGTTTTCATGTTGGCTCTAGGCTTATGCATACAGAAAAATCACATACTGCACACAGTATACATACTACATAGTGCAGAATTAATGCAAGTACACTTATACACACACAGACCTGAATTCCCTTCTCGCCCTTGGGTCCTGCTTCGCCGGGTAGCCCAGGAGATCCCTGGACAATAATGAAAATATCTCTCTTTAACTTCATTATGCAGTGTGATGTTACACTGATCCACAGGCGTGTGGCTAGAGTCCAAAATTAACTACATAAAAAACTGCAAAAATTGGCTTTGCTAAGTCACATTTTCCGGTAAATTAATTAGGAAAGTTATGCAACAAAAACCTCTGCTTCAGGTCCTAGTGAGTCGCCTACCTAGACAGCATTTTAAGGCATCATAGCTCAGAGAGTAAAACTCAAACTCAGTTGCGAGTTGAATCTCTAGTGCACTTCTGATGAGCGGCACTATTTCCATCATGCACTAGTTGCTGCCTATGTAGAGCACTAGAATCTGCTGCTTACTAGGGTTTGTGTCAGAGCTACAGAGTTGGTCACGTATCACACTTACAGGAGATCCTTGCTGACCGAGGGCTCCCCGAGAGCCGGTGACCCCTGCGTGACCCTAAAACACACACACACACCACACGTATTACTGCAGTGTTGACATAACAAATATGAATCTGAGTGTGGACTGTTTCTGATGAAAACAGGCCGCCGGAGGAATTTCCTGCAGGGGAAAGAAGCACTCGAACTGATGGAGAGCAGTTTAATCTAGATCAAGAAGAACAAACAACATGGGATTCTGGTGCTTGCAAAAGTCACCGCCACTATGCTAGGACTTGCTATTCTATTGCTCTGCGTTCGGAGAGATTTTAACATGATGCTGTTTGGTTGCTAGGGTGTTGCTATGCACTTGTTGAGGTGTTAAGAGGGATTTTTAACATGTTGCTGTGCGGTTGCTAGGGTGTTGCTATGTAGTTGTTGAAGTATTCTGAGGGATTTTTAACATGTTGCTGTGTGGTTGCTAGGGTGTCACTATGCAGTTGTTGAGGTGTTCTGAGTGACTTTTAACATGTAGCTTTGTATTTGAAAGGGTGTTACTATGCAGTTGCTGAGGTGTTCTGAGTGCTTGTTTTATCAAGTCACTGTGTGGTTACTAGGTTGTTGCTATGCAGTTCCTGAGGTGTTCTGAGTGTTTTATTCATGTTGCTGTGTGGTTGCTAGGGTGTTGCTATGCATCTGCTGATGTGTTCTGAGTTTTTTTTATCATGTCACTGTGTTATTGCTAGGGTGTTGCTATATAGTTGCTGAGGTGTTCTGAGTGTTTTTAATCATGTTGCTGTATGGTTGCTAGGGTGTTGCTATGCATTTGCTGAGGAGTTCTGAGAGTTTATTTTATCATGTTGCTGATGGTTGCTATGGTGTTTCTATGCATCTGCTGATGTGTTCTGAAAGGTTTTTTTATCATGTCACTGTGTGGTTGCTAGGGTGTTGCTATATAGCTGCTGAGGTGTTTTTAATCATGTTGCTGTGTGGTTGCTAGGGTGTTGCTATGCATCTGCTGATGTGTTCTGAGAATTTTTTTCATCATTTTGCTGTGTGGTTACTAGGGTGTTGCTATGCATTTGCTGAGGTGTTCTGAGTGTTTTTAATCATGTTGCTGTGTGGTTGCTAGGGTGTTGCTATGCATCTGCTGATGTGTTCTGAGAATTTTTTTCATCATTTTGCTATGTGGTTGATAGGGTGTTTCTATAAAGTTGCTGCGGTGTTCTGAATGTTTATAATAATGTTGCTGTGTGGTTGCTAGGGTGTTGCTATGCATCTGCTGATGTGTTCTGAGAGTTTGTTTTATCATTTTGCTGTATGGTTGCTATGGTGTTGCTATGCATCTGCTAATGTGTTCTGAGAGTTTTTTTTTATCATTTTGCTGTGTGGTTACTAGGGTGTTGCTATGCATCTGCTGATGTGTTCTGAGAGTTTTTTAGGTCACTGTGTGGTTGCTATAATGTTTCAATGCTGTTGCTGAGGTGTTCTGAGAGGCTCTATATGGTTTCTAGAGTTTTCTGGGTAGTTGTTAAGTGGTTTCTAAGATGTTCTGAGTAGTTTTAAGTTTGCTGCTGAGTGGTTGCTCGGGTGTTCTTGGTAGTTGCTAGGGTGGTGCGAGGGTGTTTTGGGTGGTTGTTATGGTGATGATAGGTAGTTATATAAGCCACTAACAATTCCAATTTTTAAATTCAAATTTTAAATGAAATTCCAATTATTCCAGAGACTTTATTACAGGTGATCTCTCTAATCTCACACTTCAACAAAGCTAAACTCAACTTGTTCTCCTTCTTAATGGTTTTAAATGAGTAATCCCCTTTGGGCACTACAGTTAAAATAAAAAATAAGCTAGTTAGCGAACAGGAATTATTTTTTCAAAGCATGAAATTCCTCTTTACAGAGACACTAACCTGATATCCATCATCTCCTGGTTCCCCACGTTCACCTTTCTCTCCCGAAGCCCCCTGCAACACACACACACTGATATGTTTTATTTCTTCATTATAGAGATGTAAATATCATCGGCTCTTTTTTTGTGATTTCATTCCAGATGTTGAACAAAAACAGGAAGTTAAAGGAAATTAAGACCTACTGGTTCACCTAAGGGCCCGGGCGGTCCTGCCGTTTTACTGTCTTCTCCTGGGTAACCCTGAAAAAACATACATTATTAGTCAAACTCAGAATCTAAAATGCATTTTCACACTATTTTTTTTAAAACGTTGGCTTAACACCAATTATAGATACTTTAACAATATGATTTACTGCTTTTTGCATAGACTACATAGAGTTTTAAGCATAATATGTAATAATTTACCCCAAAGAGGACATTTAGACTGAGATTATTGTTCAATATATCAAATTATGTTGTATAACCTTTTCTCCCTTTGGTCCCGGGGGGCCTGCTGGACCTTGCTTGCCAGTGTGACCCTATGGATAAAGAAAAAGAAAGATAAAAATATATATTTTCTCGTCTAATCCAAAGCAAGACTCTTTTTGAATGGTAATATACTGGCTGGGCTGATTAATTGGCAGACATTTGAGATAATCAAACAATAATCATGTCTGGTTGGTCTTTGTTTTGGGAAGTGCGCATTGCAAACAAATCCACAAAAGTGATACTTTAGGGATTTAGTCCCAAAACTTTCTGCCAGTGTGAGTGTTTGTTTTTGTAAGCATTCATGAGTGCATGTATTTCCATGCATGTCTTCTGAAACTGCAACTCACTTCGTAACCTTGCAGTCCTGGCTCTCCCTGAGGTCCCATAACTCCAGGTCGACCCTGCAAGGTAATGAACAAAACACACGTTAGCTCATGTTTGGTGGCGTACTCGTCGTACCTCAACAAATAACCGGCTAAAAATAACCCAAGTGTTTCCTGTCAGCAATGTCGTCTTGAAAAACATATTATTGGATGGTGTCTTAAAAAAATGACTCCTGCTGCTCATCCCATTATGGCTTCTTGGAAAAGCATTCGCTTATGAAAACAAGACGGTAGGTTTCCCTAACGACACTTGTTTTTATATTTCATCGATGTCATTAAACCCTGAGGGAAACGCTGGGGCAAAATAAAACAATCCCAGACATTTCCTCTGCTTATAAAATCCGGCCTAAAAGCACCAAATCAGCAGGCGGTTAACTGCATTGTACAAGAAAAGCGGATTAGACCCTAGTATCTCTAACGGCATTAGTGTAAATCCCATCAAAAAGCTTTGGGTCAATTCCAAATCCTGCTAATGTTTATACACGCCTTAATTGAGCCAGTAAAAACAGCGAGTTTGAGGGTAAAACACATTTGAAAAGAGCCCAAGGAAATTATTACGCTTCTGTAACTCACTGATTCAGCTCATACAGCAATTATAATTTTAATACCCAATTACTGTAACGATAACACTTTGCAATAAGGTTTTCTAATGCATTTTTTTATTTGTATGCTGTTACTATTAGTTAATGCTTTAACTAACATTAACAAATGAGTGACACCACTTTAACTAACAAAACAAACACATTAGTCTGAACCAATCTCACATTTGTACTGTAATTGTGTGGCAAAAAAGCATAAATGATTTATATAATACACCATTATCTAGGACTCCCCCAGTGGTGCAATCAAATACAGCAACACAATGCAGTATAATTTTAAAGTTGCTCAAACTACACAATATTCCCAAGTTTCCCCTTGTTAATGAATTCAGTGCATCCATTTCTCTCATTCTTCAGACTGTATTGTTTGGCTCTTCTATTGAAGACTTTGTCACGGTGATTAGGGTGTTCACGTGTTTGGGATTTGCACAGCCAATTCTCAATCTCAGCATCAGAAGTCTTAGAGGGATGCATTAAAGGAGAAAGCACACTAACTGCGGGTCCTCTGGTTCCACGAGCACCTTTGAGTCCTCTCTCCCCAGTCTGTCCGATTTCACCGGGCAAGCCCATTTCTCCCAGGTGACCTGGCGGCCCTTTCTCACCCTACGAAAGAGGAAGATGAAGACATCAATGGGAAGGACTGGTCTACATTATTTACACGTGAGAACAACAAGATAAAAGCGAATGTAATGTGAAAATAAAGAGCGAGCCAAGACAAAGAAGAAGGGGTGTTATGAAAAGTTGGTAACACTACAATAAGGTCTTATTTGTTCATTGAGATTATTAACTAACGAAAGCATTAACTAACATGAGCTAACAGTGAGCAAACATCACAGTGAAATATTTTGGTCAGTGTTAGTTAATAAAAACACAATTGTTCATTGTTTCAGTTCACAGTGCATTAACTAATGTCAACTTTAAATTCTAAAAATGTATTAGTGAATGCTGAAATTAACAATAATTAAGACTAATAAATGCTGTAGAAGTATTGTTCATTGTTAGTTCATGTTAATCATTTTAACAAATGAAACCTTGTGTATTTGTGAATCTGGCAGGAGTACCACAGGGCTCGATCTGAGGTCCGTTTTATTTCTGACAATACTCACTTCAGTCTCTTGTGCACTTCAAATGTATGGGTTCCTCATATTGTTTTGGTGCAATTTAATGAGGTTTTGAGGCTATAATTAATTTTGATCCAGAAATGAGGATACCTTCTTTCCTGGACGTCCACGGTTGCCCGGCAGACCCTGTTTGCCCTCGGGTCCCTGATATAGAAACATCTGCTTTAACATCACATCAAATTTCAGACCATCTCATAACAGACTTGATTATCTAAAGAGCTGTTTGTGGAGAGAATTAATGTGAACATGTGCCACCACACACAACTAAATGACACACAAATGCATTACGTTGTATACACCGCATCACTCTTCCATCACTAACCGGGAAGCCTTTTGCCCCAGCATCTCCAGGAAGTCCTGGTGGGCCGGAGTCACCGATCTCGCCCCTTTCCCCGGCTTCTCCTATTGGTCCACGGTCACCTGGCTCACCCTAAGAAGTAACGGAAACATAAATTACATTAAACTTATTTCCAATAATGAGTGGGTTTTCATCATTTTGTCTTTAACATGAACCTGCCAAGGCTTTTTTCATGTATTATTAATGTGTATTGCCCCTGATTAAATAAACAAAGAAAGAAATAATAAGGTGCCAAATAAAATGCAAACCAAAGAAAAAACTCAAACACAAGTTTTTGCAAAATGTGTGTACTGTCAAAGCAAATACGCAGGGAAAAATGGTGTAGGATTTACATTGAAACAATTTTCATTTAGAAATATCTATAGGAATTGCTATTCATTTATAAATTTCACAAATAATTATAAACAATATGTGTACATTAAATGCAGAACAAGTTATTTTTGGATAAATGCCTCAATGTAAATGTAAGTAGAAATGTCCTAAGAGAATCTGCAGTCTCACCTTTGGTCCATCCTTCCCTTGATGTCCGTCCTCTCCGGGTGGCCCTGGAGGACCCTAAGACAAATGATAACATGTCAGATCAGAATTTAAATGCAGTAAAGCATCATGGGATTCATCCCACACTCCAGCTGTGCTGACCCTCAATGCAGCAGAAATGTGCTTATTTGCTTTTCCCAGTAGCCATTACAGACATTTTTATTTGTATAAGCAAATCAACATATCTGATTGCAATATTACCAAGATTACGGATACATATTTTACAGTTTGAATAACATATGAGAATTTTTTCCACTAGGTGATTTATTTCTTTTGATTTTGGGGTGAAATGCGAGCCGGATAAACTCCTGACAGGTTTCATGAGATTCACCCGATGTCATAATATCCAATAACAAACACAGAGAATTGCTTGAGTAATTGAGTGAACAGAGACAAAGACGTTCAGTGTGCGTGAGCGAGTGGACGGCCCGAGGGTCCGTTTTCAGATTATTGACACCGTTTGGCTCACGTCAGTTAAAGCAATAAAAATACACCGATGGATCACGTTCACTCGGAGTGCGAATGGAGTCGGTGTGGGGTTTTGACTCACTCTGATGCCCAGTTGGCCCAGTTCACCCTCTTCTCCGACAGGCCCCATTTCACCCTGGAAAAAAGAGAAAGACACAGTTGCCAAATGCCAATAGATCTCACTTTGCTACTGTTAGGATTATTATTAAAGCTTAGAATAAAATCATCTGATTCCATTGCATTGCAAACAGCAGCTTTTTCGTTCCACAGAAGAAAGTACAAACCCGATCCCAAAAAAGTTGGGACACTGCACAAATTGTGAATAAAAAAGGAATGCAATAATTTACAAATCTCATAAACTTGTATTTTATTCACAGTAGAATATAGATAACATATCAAATGTTGAAAGTGAGACATTTTGAAATGTCATGCCAAATATTGGCTCATTTTGGATTTCATGAGAGCTACACATTCCAAAAAAGTTGGGACAGGTAGCAATAAGAGGCCGGAAAAGTTAAATGTACATATAAGGAACAGCTGGAGGACCAATTTGCAACTTATTAGGTCAATTGGCAACATGATTGGGTATAAAAAGAGCCTCTCAGAGTGGCAGTGTCTCTCAGAAGTCAAGATGGGCAGAGGATCACCAATTCCCCCAATGCTGCGGCGAAAAATAGTGGAGCAATATCAGAAAGGAGTTTTCTCAGAGAAAAATTGCAAAGAGTTTGATGTTATCATCATCTACAGTGCATAATATCATCCAAAGATTCAGAGAATCTGGAACAATCTCTGTGCGTAGGGTCAAGGCCGGAAAACCATACTGGATGCCCGTGATCTTCGGGCCCTTAGACGGCACTGCATCACATACAGGAATGCTACTGTAATGGAAATCACAACATGGGCTCAGGATACTTCCAGAAAACATTGTCGGTGAACACAATCCACCTTGCCATTAGCCGTTGCCGGCTAAAACTCTATAGGTCAAAAGAAGCCATATCTAAACATGATCCAGAAGCGCAGGTTTTCTCTGGGCCAAGGCTCATTTAAAATGGACTGTGGCAAGTGGAAAACTGTTCTGTGGTCAGACGAATCAAAATTTGAAGATCTTTTTGGAAAACTGGGACGCCATGTCATCCGGACTAAAGAGGACAAGGACAACCAAGTTGTTATCAGCACTCAGTTCAGAAGCCTGCATCTCTGATGGTATGGGGTTGCATGAGTGCGTGTGGCATGGGCAGCTTACACATCTGGAAATGCACCATCAATGCTGAAAGGTATATCCAAGTTCTAGAACACATATGCTCCATCCGACGTCGTCTCTTTCAGGGAAGACCTTGCATTTTCCAACATGACAATGCCAGACCACATACTGCATCAATTACAACATCATGGCTGCGTAGAAGAAGGATCCGGGTACTGAAATGGCCAGCCTGCAGTCCAGATCTTTCACCCATAGAAAACATTTGGCGCATCATAAAGAGGAAGATGCGACAAAGAAGACCTAAGACAGTTGAGCAACTAGAAGCCTGTATTAGACAAGAATGGGACAACATTCCTATTCCTAAACTTGAGCAACTTGTCTCCTCAGTCCCCAGACGTTTGCAGACTGTTATAAAAAGAAGAGGGGATGCCACACAGTGGTAAACATGGCCTTGTCCCAACTTTTTTGAGATGTGTTGATGCCATGAAATTTAAAATCAACTTATTTTTCCCTTAAAATGATACATTTTCTCAGTTTAAACATTTGATATGTCATCTATGTTGTATTCTGAATAAAATATTGAAATTTGAAACTTCCACATCATTGCATTCTGTTTTTATTCACAATTTGTACAGTGTCTCAACTTTTTTGGAATTGGGTTTGTAAATATCACAGTCATTTTTGGGTGAACTATCCCTTTAAGAGTTTTGGGCTGGTCTGTCTCACCTTGAGTCCAGGTTCACCCACAGGCCCCTGCTCTCCTTCAGGTCCTGGAGGTCCCTGTGCATACACAAAAGCAAGAATGACATGTGTGCTTTGAGACCCAAAACTCAAAAAACAAAGCTCTATTAAATAGCCTGCAACATAGTTCATTTACTAAAAATAATTAAATTGTGCTATTATTGACTTCTCTGTAGTGTTCTGTGTGGTGTTACACTCCTTAGGGTGCCTGTATTATGTAATCTATTGAATTTAATGGTATTATATAACTTGGCACTGTACTGTATTGTCCCTTATCTAATTTGCAAATGTCCATTTTACTGCATAATCAGATGCAGGAGAACTCTGTTATACACTTCAATAAGTTTATTTTAGGAAATACCTCGTGACCTTGTTCTCCATCTGGTCCCGCGTCCCCCGGAGGGCCTCTGGACCCCTAAACGATCAAAACCAAACAGTCACATTCACATAAATATGAAATAAATATGAAATCATGCACAATTACCAAAAATAAACAAACATGAATTTCCCATAACCAGTCCTGCTCGGTCTTGTTTTGATAATATAAATCAGACATATTAGATGTATCAGATGTATACTGGCGTTGGATGTGAAGGGGTCTTACTATTATGCCTAACTTGAAGTGAATTTCGCCATGTTTGTTTTAGTGCACATATGAGCAGCATAAGAGTCATTGTTTATGCGTGGATAAGTACGGATAAGCATGTGTCAGATGCACAGGGAATCAAAGAGTGGAAACATGAAGCCATTCCAGACACACTATTAAAAGTCTTTCATCTGCTGTCAGAGTGGCTGATTTCATGTTTAGACGTAATGACACGAAACATGCTGCAAATTCCACGAGGAAGAGCTAAACAAACCATCTGAGGCCTTCACAGCATGACTTACATGTGTTACACAAGAAAGATGCAACAACAATCTGCAAAAACATCATATATAAATGCTGCGACTATACACAGTACATTTATGAAAGTTTAGCACATGTGAACAACAATGTGAGATACAAATGAACATCCAGTTATAGAAATATTATAGAAATATTTTAAAAAGCAGGTCAGTGATGTAACTAAAACTATTAAAAAAATTAATAAATAAAAATAAAATTAAATGTAAATATTAGATTAAAAACTTAAATGTAAATAAACGTAAGAAATTATTATAATTTGGCAACTAACTTAAAATGAGTTTACGTTGAAAGACTAAAATTAATAAAACTAAAACTCAGATATTATATAATAAAAGCTATATAGAAATATTTAAAAAAAATCAGGTCAGTATTGAAACTAAAACTATTTAAAAATTTCATTAATTGAAATGAAGCTGAAATAAAATATAAGATTTAGATGAAAAACTTAAATTGAAAAAAACTTAAGAAATTTTTGTTACAATTTGGCAACTAACTTAAAATGAGTTGAATTATAACATTACTAAAACTTTAAATAAAGTGAAAACTAAAAATATGAAAATAAAACTAATTCAGAATATTAACAAACACTATGATAGTACATATATGATACTAAATAACACTGAACCAGCACTAAATGTGACCTAGCTGTGCCATACAGAAGTCTTAATGATTTTCTATATAACACACTCATTTTAATGCAAATTAGGCTCGTTTGAGAATGCAAATTTGGGTTTGTGTTGTAATACTCACAGGTTTACCTGGAGGACCTTTTTCACCTGTGCTGCCGGGTGGACCTGCTTTACCCTGTAAAACACAAACACACACACACACACACCAATTACATCTGATTCATATACGTGTAGACTTTATAAAATCTGATTATACATAATTCACTTTGAAAAACATTCAATAGAACAGAATCAATAATCTCAATAATATCACTGTTTCTCCTGGACGGCAGTGAGAATAAATATATAGCAAAAGGAAATAAATAAAATAAAATAAAACTTTTATAAAACTATTTTATTTTAGCTAGATGTCAAAGCAAAATTTCTCATTTCATTTAGTCTAAATTGATGTACTAAAACAACTAAACTGAAATAAAATTAATAAAAATAATATATATATATTAAAAAACAATAACTTATAAAAATGATGAAAATACACAACAAAATTACTAAAACTTTAATTATAATAACTATTAAAATAAAATCTAAAATAAAAATGAATAAAAATGATATACATATCTGATAAAAAACAATAACTAATAAAAATGACTAAATATTCAATACAAAATATAATAATTAATTCCCTTATTTTACTAAATACATAAATACATAAAATGTAATTTGTTCCCTCATATTACTAAATTACTTTCACTACACACAATTACACAACAGAGTTTTCAAGTAAAAACGAAACACTTTTATGCATTTTGCGCTTCATTTACACAACAAAAGCGTTTTGGGGGCTTAAAAATGCAAACTTTTGAAAACAGGTTTCAAAGTGCAAGTTTTTGAAAACAATACCATTATCATCAAAACGTGAATTTATGAAAACTGTAACATCATGCGCATGCATGTTACGTGTTCAGTCTATAGATGTGTAATGTTTATTTACAAAGTGACATCGCCATCTACTGGCCTGGCAGCAGAATACAGCGATTTTAGACATTTTCGTTCTGACAATGTTGTCGTTTGCATGAGAAAAACACAAAGGAAAAACTTTTCCATTGTAATAATTTGATCCCCATTTTCCTAAATCATGGCCACATTGAACTAATTCATTCCCTGGTTTTGATTTATCCATGATTTAGTCAAATGAAGGAACGAATTAAAGCATGCTGATGTATTAATAAGTAATGAGAACAAATTGTTAATTTGTGGCCACTATATACTTCTTTCCCTCCACACGTCATATCTATATTTGTTAATTAAAAATTAACTTTATATATGTAGAGTGGTTGATTTGGCTGCAAAACATTCCTTCTTTACAAAAGCTCTTCAAGGAAGCGATAAGTTTGTGTTTGTTTCTATGATGGAAACGTAACCATGAGCCGTAATCCAGCAGGGACCATGAGTCCACAGTCTTTCTTCTTCCTCTGTTTTGCTTCACGTCTTTCTCAATCACTATCAGCACAGACACTGACGCTGAGAAACAGGAATCGCTCTGGGTTTAACATCCACCTGTCTTATCAAACTCTTTCTCACGGATATCTCAACAAAGACGGCTGATGCTCAGTTTCCAAGACTGCTGATACCTGCTTTAATAACACTGACATCACCGCATTCATCACCGCTTTCATTTTCCAGAAGTAAATCTTACTTGCACAATAAATGCTTCCATATGTTCACTTCACACGCTTCATATTCAAGGAGATAAATGCACATAAATTAGATTTTAAGGCAACATGATCACGTCTCACTGGCCAGATTCAAAGACAGCATTACATGCAGCATCCCAAGCAATCCCAGAATGCACTGTCATGAACAAACTGTGTTACGTTCAGCTGTGAGTTGTGTGCTTTGTATGATGCATTTCCAAAACAGCCACTTATAAGATTTCATGATGCTGTCTTAGAAGATAGCTGACAATGTAGGTTTTCATTTTTAAAGAAACTTTTATTCAGCAAAGACGTTTATAATGTTACAAAAGGTTCTATTTCAAATAAATGTTGTTCTTTTAGAACTTTCTATTCATCAATTTTCTATTCATCCTGCCTAACACATAACAATTCTGTTTGACGCTGTAAAGTAAAGTTGATTCAGTGAAATGAAATCATGTTTTTCACTTTGATTTTGCTCAACAAAAAGAGCCCAGCGTCCTCTAGTTCCCATGCGTGGCACAAGAGGACGCTGTGAGCTCAAGAGCACCTAAAAGCCCTCAGGCTTAAACAAACCCGCGTGAAGTTTAAACACTCATCCTGACAGCACAAACCCGCCTGCTTTATTACAGGAAACACACACTGACCTGTGACGTCAACACACTGCTGATTGATTCTGGCTCCTTAATGATTCTTTTGAATATTAAAAAAAAATGAGGAAAATCAAAAACTGACCTCAGTTCCTTTCATTTTGGACAGAATTAAAGTATAATAATGTAGTTCAGTGAGTCAAGAACCGCTCCGACCGATTCAACTAATAACCCTGAGACTGACTTGTCATAAAAATCGATCTACACCGGAATACAAAAGCAACCCTGTTAAGAAAGCAGTTGTCACGCTGCTGAAACATAGTTAAGCCAGTAGCATGATAATTTCTAGTCAGTTCCTCTCAACACTGGCACACAGAAAGAGACTTACAGGGGCTCCTGCTGCTCCTCTCTTCCTGGACCTCCAGCTTTACCCTACAAACAAACACAAACACACATCAACAACAAGATCACTGACCTCCTCTGAACCAAAAACATAAATCTACATGATCGGTGCTTTGAGTTGAAGCAGAAGACCAGATTTATGGATCCAATCTCCGGCTTTAATAACTAATGATTGATGGAGCTCATGATCTCTCTGAATGAATTTCTAAATCTTAAAAACTCCTCTTGCATGTGTCTTTAAACAGGCTTTATGGTCCAAAAAGGGCTAAATCATGTGTTTATTCACTTCTAAAATGCAAAGTATGTGTTTAGGTTTGGCTTTGTTTTAGCAGTGTATTTTACTTTTATTGACATACTTATTCAATAATACTTGTCATTTTAAATTTCTTTATAGTTTTAGTAGTTTTGTTGTTATTTTTGTCATTTTTATTTTTATTTTTTGTCATTTTTTAAGATATGTGCATATAGTTTATGTATTTGTTTATTTATTTGTTTGTTTATTACAGTTTTGGATATTTTAGTACATCAGGTTAAACTAAATTAAAATATAAATTTAAAATAATAATGTTGTCTTACTAACTAGCTGAAATAAGATAAGTTTAACTTTTTTCTATATTTGACTTTATTTTAATAAGTAATGAGTAAATGTTTTTATGGCCTTAGAATTAGTAATTATAATAACCCAGGTCTGTAGCTATTTAGTGTAATAAAAAGTATTATTTATTATTAATAATTTTACTATTTATCTTATATTTAATTTTAGATTTAATTTAATTTTCTGTTAGTACTTTTTTAAGTTTTTCATCTAATATTTATATGTTATTTCAGCTTTATTTCAATTAGTTCTAGTTAACAATAACAACACTGGTATGTCCTCATGAAAACATGTTTATCTAGCACATCTGATTGAGGACATACAGTCTCATATACAATGATTGTTTTCATATAAAGCTTATTATGATGACTACAGACTAGCACAAACCCTCAAAAACACACATTTAATTTAATTTAAGTAGTTTTCCCACTTGAGAATGTCCTTAAATTAATATTTTGTCTAATTCGTCTCACTTCTGGGGACATTTTAATCTCTAAACTAAACACAGAGGTGCTTACGATGAATCCCGGAGCTCCATTCCTCCCTGCAGATCCCTTTTCACCCTGCAAAATAAAAGCAGTGAGCCGTCAAGCATGTGTGACGTGTCTGCGCATCATGATCATTCAGTGGCTTTGTAATGCAAATCAATGTAACTGCTGTCAGGTTTGCGATGGTGTGAAAGGTCCCATGAAATGATCTAAAGAGTGCAGTTTTCTATCCTGTGTGATATATTTCCTATTGAAACAGGAAGTTCTAGGGACATAAATGATGCCATCACAATGTTTCCCAGAATGAAAGTTTAACTTTTATTTAATTGTAAATGTGTGAATATAACACACTTTTAGAAGAAAAGGTTCTACATAGAACCTAAAAGGGTTCCATCAGGCACTTCATATATCAAACCTTTTAGTAGTTCCCATTATGGGATCATTTTATGGATTTGGTTTTAATAAATTAATTTAGTTAATTCAATTTTATAAATGAAGCAGCTCATAAACACACTTTATTACTACAAAAAGTTGAAATAACCTGTTAAACATGAGTGTTCAATCATTGAAGACATTTATCCTTATATAGAACCTTTTTGGCATAAAGTGTTCTTCAAAGAAGAATATATAGAACCTTTTTTCTAACAGTATAGGTGATATACGGGATGCTGGTACCTTTACGCCCTCATGGCCTGGTTCCCCTGGAGGGCCGTCAGGTCCTCTCGGGCCCTAAAAGACAAAAACACACACCATATATGAGTCTGGCTGTGATTTCACACTTGTGAATAGGACAAAAAATTAACTAATAAACATCATTATGATTCCCTAGCTGATTGATTACATTAAGAATTACAAATTCGGAAACGTTATGTATAAATATGCAAATGAGGCATTGGGTAATTAAATATACACTAATTTGTATACATTTCCAGAAAATATATCTGAACATTGGATGAAGACAGGTTCAAAATTCTTGTTTGATTTTGTTGACATATTAGAGTTAATTTTTTTTACAGAATGGATTTTGGATATCTCTTTTTATCACTGCATAAATCTGAAAATACTATCAACAGACGGAGAAAAATGTGTTTTTAGGAATAAAATGTTATATAAATCAATGTGAATGATATTTGAACAAACCCCTCAGTAAAAAACTTCAGAATATGGTCAGGAATAAAACTGTAAATTTTGGTGTTTGTAAGTGATGCTGTAGTGGAGGAAAAAACTTTTAATGGTATGCAGTGTAAGTGAAATATACAGACGCAAATAGAAAAAGTGCAATAAGATAAACACTTAAATGTGTGTTTTTGATGTTTTCTTTCCACTAGTCTGAAAGAAGACATGTTATGGAATCAAAATAGTACAAAATATCAAAATTGACCATTGCATGAAAAAAAAAAAATGTTTTGCCTGTAGCATTGTGCCTTAAACCTCATGACTATTATATATCATCCTTACAACAACAACAACAAAAAACTTTCATGTTCATCTTGTGAGATTTATTTCATAAATATTAAGTTCATCCTTATAAACAGTCCAGCTAGCTGATCAATGAGCCAACAGAGCAGAGACGACACGCCAGACCAAACACAAGGAGAATCCAGCACAAGCCAAACAAAACCAAAAAAGAGAATATGAAAGTGTGAGTTACAGAAATGAGTGTGCCTCGCTGTCGAACCCTCATTGAGATGGAAACTCATTAGTGACCACTTTGGAACACACTACATAGAGCACTGAAGCTACAAGAGATGTAAATCACAATTGATAATAATAGTTTGGTGATAAAATGTTGCTTACGTGTGATATGTTTAAGTCAGTATTGTTATTGTTTACTAAGAATATTTAAAAAAAAAAAATATATATATAAATATAATAAAATATACAATTAAATATTAGAAACATTATCAAACTTATTAAACATTAACTATTAAAACTTAACTCAAATTCATAGACACACAAGGACATATCAATGTTGTTATTAACTAAAGCTAAAAAATTGTAAACTGAAATAAAACATATACATTTTTGATGAAAAAAATTAAAAACTTACGCAAAAATATGAAATGCTGCTTGCAACTAACTGAAATAAATAAATTGAAGAACTACAATTACTAAAACTAAAATAAAATAAATTAAAGCTAAACTGAAATATTTTAAAAAGAAAAAGATGACAAAAACACATAAAAATATTGCTAAAACTTCAAATAATTATTTTATTTTCAAAAAAATTGAAATAAACAAAGTTGAAGAACTTGAATGACTAAAAATAAATTAAAGTTTGTTTAAAAAAAAAAACATCAATAAAAAGTGAAAACTGAAAATATATAAAAAATCTAATTCAAAATTTTAATAAATACTACTAAGTATATAAATAATACCAAAAACACTGGTTTAAATATTACATATCATTAAACTATTTTTCTATATTTTTCAGTACTGAATGAATTACAGGGATCTTTATAACAACATTTTACTCATTTTGTTCAGCATCTTGTAACAAGCTTGTTGCAGTGCATTCTGGGAGTGCCATGCAATGCTTCCTTAGAATTTGTCCAAAAGAAGTTGATCTTAAAAGGCATTATATTGAGCAATTGAATCTAGAACCGGCCAATAATGTATTAAAAGCTGTCTTGTTAGTCTCATCTGCGGATGTTGGGTTCATGAACGGAGAGTCCTGACCCTTCAGAAAGCCTGAGCTCTTTGTTCAGGATGTGTAAGCGATCTGTCTGCCATGTTTTCACACAGAGGTTTAAAGTCGCCCATCCTCACCATCATTAAAATGAGATCTGCACAGTTTTATATAAACAGAACAGAGAGGAACATTCTCTTAATTGCAGAGTTTGGCATGAACCTCAAACCTCTTTTCATCAGCTTCTGTGGCCTCTGACAGACTTCATCCTGTGTCATTAGGACTCACGTCAAACACGCTCTTTCTCTTCTCCACTTATTATGTTAGTCAAGGTTTCCTGCACATAATTCATGAACGTTTATCCTCACACTGACCTGTTATTAATTCAACTGGCTGTTTTTGCTACTGTAACTTTAAGACAGTTTAACCCTTTATGTTATGTTGCATTGGTTGTGAACATTAGTTTGTTATACGCAATTAATTTCCCTACAAAGACAAAAGGGTAACAAAAAAAAAGCCAATACTGTTAATACAAATTAAATAAATACAACATTTGCTAACATTTCTCATTTACATTTAGTTTAAGTTAAAGTGCTAAAATAACTAAAACTAAATTAAAACATAATAAAAAACTATACAGGCATAAGAAAAAAGAAAGAAAGACAAAAACACAATTAAATGACTAAAACTTACAAATAAAACAGTGATTAGATTCAGTTTCTTTCTGATTTTGGGGTCATATTCAGTTTGACCGCTAGAGGTCCCTGTGGTTTATCTAGCAAACATGAATCACTCAGTCAGCAAAACACGACAAAACTTGTAGCCACACTGATCTCTGAACAGATAGAGAGCTGAATGCAGTAAACTGAAGCATTGTACAAACAGAGCCTGTGGATTTATTACCAGGACAATCAGCCTGCGGTAATAGTCTTTTTCCAGGAAAGTCTGTTCACTAGGCGGCCCTATTTGCATATTTGGAGCTATTTAAATGAGGGGAATCCTGAAATCTCAAACACAGCTTGCCGCACTCACAATTGAATTACATATTTCAAATCAGCAATAGAATCTGAATATGAACATGAATAATAATAACTAATAAAAATGACAAAAACAAAACACAATTACTAAAACTTTAACTAAAATTAAAATGAAGACAGAAAATATAAAATCTAATCCAAAATATTCAGAAATCTGTTCTACTTGTGTTCACTAAGATTGTAGAAACGTTGTACAAAACTGTCAATCAAAGCCACCAGTCAAATCTCTCTCCTTCAGTTCAGATTCCTGACATCATTAGCAACACACACACACACACACACACAAAAACAAACAACAAAAGCATCAGTTTGTTTCACTACTCCTCTCACCCTCCGTCCTTTGGGCCCGGGAACGCCTGCTGCTCCTCTCGGCCCTTGTGGACCCTTGAGAAAAAGAGACAGAAAGAATCAAAGTAAAATTTCAACTTTGATGTGGAAAGTTTCTCTTAACTTCAGTTTTACACCCCAACCAATGTGTCTGTGTGTATATCACTTCTACATTGGACAGTCTGAACATCAACCACAGCAATTTTGGGGTCTCTAACTCATTCCCTCTAGCGCCACACTCAGCATGTAAACACATTTGTGAGCTTGTGAGTCGCGCCCTGCGCAGTGTGCACCAGTAACGCTGTTTCGTTCCGCTTTTGGTGCGTTAATGTTTCCCTGGCCTAAAATCTAGTACTGCCACCTTGTGTTGACACTGTGTTGAAACTGCACGATTTGTAAATTATGCATGCCGGGCCACATATAAGAGATTTTAATAGACAAGCTGCGGGCCGTTTGAAATTCATCCCCGGGCTGCATTTGGCCCGCGGGCCGTAGTTTAGCGTATTGAGATTAACCTTGGTACATGTCATCACAAGCATGACCTGAGGCTACATGCAGCGTTTCAGCACCACCTACTGGTCAGGAGATATGAAAAATGGCTTATTTTGCATATAACTTCTGAATGGTTTGCCCAAAAATCTTTTATTCAGTGCAGCATACCAAGTCGAATGATACCCACTTTTCCCATATCAGCCATTTTGGGCGTCAGCCATTTTTAATTTTACCTTAACATGCTATATTTTATGAACGCATTGGGGTATCGTTACGAAACTCTGTATGTGTCATCAGGACTCCTGAAGGTACTCGTAAATTTAAAAAAATGCTTATAGTTTTTGATTGATTTAGCTTATTTTGATGAAACTGGTCTTGATAGATTCCTCGAGTCATACAGAGAGCAATGAAACACATTATGCCATAGTTGGTTGAACTCTTTGTCCATCATTTTGAATTTCTTTGGAAACATACATTTTCAAACTCCTCCTAGAAAATTGGTCGGATTTTCACCAAAATTGGCTCAGATCATCTTAAGACCATGCCAGCTAAAAGTATTTAAAGTCTTTTTGATTGACCAAACCGTTCTCGAATAACGCATCAACAAATTTGATGGCATGGTGCCAAGCTGATTCTGAGGCTGTAACTCTACAATGCTTTGGCATATCGACACCAAACTTTGTACATGTCATTGTCTCCTCACACTGACCACACAACATCAATTTAGTAACAGCGCCACCTATTGGTCAAAAGTGACAAGCAATTTATTCATATTAATAGTGATTGTATTTGTGGTTTTTCAGCTACTTTGACTAAAATAATGTGAAAATGTCTTTAGTCAAGGATTTTTTCAGATGAAATTTACATCTCAAACAGAAGAGGATCATGGGTAAACTTACTGGTGGACCTTGTGGGCCAAAATCTCCAGGACCTCCTGGAAGACCCGGATACCCCTAATACAAAGAGACAGACACACGGTTATCACCATAAACCCACTAACCACCGACCCAACCAACTACTGAACAGGTTAAGATCAGATCAGACCAACTACTGATTTACACAGAAATCCTATTTACATATGTTTCGCATTGTGCAGCAATTTACATTGAAGAAACGATTGACTCTGCTCGTGTTTGACCCCATTGGCAGATATTTGTTTTGTTTTAAGCACAAACTCAATTAAGTTTGACCCAGTTTTCAGTAACAACAACAACAACAACAACAACAACAACAACACAACACACTTAATATCTTCAGTCATTTTGCTTCTACACTAAATGTATCTTAGAATGTTTAGATATTTGTACTGGACAAGTCAAAAATACTCAGGAAGAAAACATTTTTGCTGTGCATTGCATTTAATATGTTTGTTAATGTGAAATAAGTTCTTACTGTTGAACCTTTCTCTCCTGGAGGACCCAAAGGACCCGGAGGACCTCGATCACCCTGAACACACACAATAAACACACAAACACAGTTACGCTTTCTGACTGATTTAAGTCTTCAAATCAGGTTTCACTGTAGCTGATTCATTTCATCACGGTGGAACACAACCATCATATTCCAAAATATATCATAATTATTTGGTAAAACGGTGGAAGTATGTTTGGTTTAAGATAAAGACCATGTCTCAGTTTTTACCTTTTCTCCAGGTTGTCCGACCACTCCGGTTATTCCGATCATTCCCACTGGACCCTGAACAACACAGAGAACAAGAGCTGGTTAAACACACACACTTAAACACACACATACACAAACACACACTCCTGCATTCCTCATGTCAGATTTTGAACTGAAGAATTGCATTACAAGAGCACGTGGATAGTATAATATAATATAATATAATATAATAATATAATATAAATAAATATAATATAATATATATAAAACTTTTTCACGGTTTCCACATCTGAAGCCACACAACTGTTTTCAACATTGATAATAACAAATCATCATATCAGAATGATTTCTGAAGGATCATGTGACACTGAAGACTGGAGTAATGATGCTGAAAATTCAGCTTTGATCACAGATATAAATTACATTTTACTATATATTCACATAGAAAACAGCTGTTTTAGATTGGAATAATATTTTACTATTTTTACTGTATTTTTGTAAATTAAATTAAATTAAATTAAATTAAATTAAATTAAATGTAGACTGGGTCTGCCAAGCTCCAAAATGAAAAATAGTAAAATTGACTAACGCACCATATGATAGCTTTATGTAAAAATCAGCATTTAAGTCATTAAGATCTCTCATAGCTAATTTCTCATTTGTAGTCATATTTTTTTTTTTAAATGAACCAATTACATCATAGCATATTTAAAGGTCCCAATTTTTTAATTGAACACTAGTGCAAATGAGTTTTTGCATCATATGACTTCAGCAGACTTGAAATACACGAGTCACATGAAAGACTGAAAGATGCTTTTATGGAGTTTTTTGGCGTACGACAGCATGAATTAATAGAAATACAGAATGTAAATAATACATGAGGGTGAAGACTGTCTCTTTAAGACTGTCCTGTATTTTCACACACTGGCTAATATCATCTGCAATGATTCCAGGGACATTTACTAACTGAATTAATCAAGCTCATTGTGCTAAACTGCTCACATTTATCTTCCTGTAACAGCAACAGATGTATTATGACAATAAAGTGTAAATAAAGTTTGTTCCCAGTGGAATAAACACAATGAACTCAATATGCATTTGCACTCTTAGCACTCATAAATCATCACAGACGTGAGACGTCACACTCTTGTACAACCCACAGGATTTTCCATAGTTGTCTGATGTTGGTACAGTACAAGTGGGGTTTTGGGCCGATTCCCAGCATGCTCCATCAGCCCTGGGGAAATTTCCGAAGGCTAAGTCGATTAATTTGTCAAAGAACAATCATTACATCAGATATCGTTGGCTTGTTTGACGACAAACGTCACAAACTTTTCCATGTCTGTTTCATGCTTGGCATTTCCAATACAAATTATTGTAAGGTTTGAAAGATTCTATCAGGAAAAATAATGACTTTAAGTGTTAATAAATTAAAATGATACCGTATACTACCGGTCAAATGTTTGGGAAGTTTCTTCTGTTCACTAAGACTGCTTTTATTTTATAAAAAATACAGTAAAAATTATAAGAATATATAGTAAAGTGTAATTTATTCCTGTGATCAAAGCTGAATTTTCAGCATCATTACTCCAGTCTTCAGTGTCACATGATCCTTCAGAAATCATTCTGATATGATGATTTGCTGCTCAAGAAACATTTTCTTCTATGATTCATTTTGTTTCGAGAAATAGATCACAGCAATCTCCTCTAGAGTCACAAAGAGATCAAAAACGTCTCAAACTGTGCTCAGATTTGCAAAGACGCCAAAATCTGCAATCAAAAACTCATTTGTCATCAAACTCTTCTCAGAGCAAATGATCTGAGCTGCTGTCTGTGTTCATATTATATCTCTATACATCTGAGACAGAGAAGACAGACAGATTATATAAGAGTCAATGACTCTTATCGAGCTTTCCGAAAGCATGCCAGACGCCACAGATGTTCATCGGGAAAGACACCAAGCGCAGGCTGGGATTGACGAGGCTTTCTGTATTTTCCTGGAAGAGTCGAGCGACGGCCAGCAGTTCATAGATCTGCTGTAACAGTCACTACATCAAAATACTGTCAAATACTGTCCTCGGAGGACGGATATTCAGCAGCTCTCTGAGGAAAAACACACTCCAGATATGCTGAAAACATCTAAAATCACCTACATCATCATCATCCAGCAGCTACTGAAGCGTTTCAGCTACTGTGAGTCAGTACAAATATTGAAACATTCATCAACTTGAGAAGCAACATTTCTTAAGGTGTCATGTCTTGTTTTCTGAAAATAACCTTCTGTGCTTTAAAAACCCCGGGGATAAAAATACCGATCTGAAGATCTAACTTTAAAAAGAACTTTTATTGTGCATGTTTCTTGTTGGTGTGAAGGCCTTCGAGAGGTTGAGGACTCAAACAAATAATCTGCAGATTTAAATCATTTTCCCCTCGGTCTGATCTCAGGGTGTTCATTTGGAAAGTGATGTCATGGCATTCATTAAAGACCTTGTGTTCTCCAGATTGCTGTTCTTGAAGTCGGGGCCCCTGCGCAGATTTTCTGCGGCTGATCTCTAATGCGTCACACATGTGAACCCGTACACTATAGACCAACACAAACCAGAATGCAAATATTATCACACAGAACTACAGCACTGCATGTTTTCCTGTGTCGTATTTAAAGCAAATCCTCCTCAAACAACTCTTGAACGCAGTCTCGTCTTACCATCGGAAGATGGAGCGAAACCGCGGGGTAAATGCCTTTTTTCCAAGCGCAATCGCTGCGTGTGTCCAAAACATCTCTGGAGAGTTTCGTGAGAGGGAGGAAATTCTCATGAAACACAATAAAAGGCCCTTTTTAACGTTTCCCCGAACAGCTTTACATCCTTATGTCACAACTCTGATTTTACAAGAGCATAAACACACACACAACGGGAAAACAAACACGTTTGCTAAATGAAACTTCACAACTGCGAAAAGGAAAACTGCCAGTGACTGAACAAAAAACAATGCTACCAAGAGTTCAGACAACTTTCATTAACAGAAAAAATGCATAAAGAAGAGAGATGGACAGAACAATAGTTAGAATGATAGAATGATAGACAGACAGATAGATAGATAGATAGATATTTGTACTTACAGGAGGGCCATTTTTCCCAGCATTCCCCAGGTCGCCAATTTCTCCCTGGGAACAAAAAAAATTAACAAAATGGAAACCAGATCAATAAAATGATCTTTGACTCTAAACCAAACAATAACATGAATTAATCATCTGTGATGAATCTCACATTTGGACGAATGATTGATATTCTGGCCAAGCATAGAGTAATGTGAACATTTGTGGAATTTTTTTGCATATTGTTGTAGTATGATGATGATGAACAGGTGGGATGATTTCTGATGGAGAGGAAACCCTTACCTTCAGGCCTTCAGGTCCTGGTTCACCGATTAAACCTTTCCGACCAATTTTGCCCTGCAGAGGATGAACGCAACACATAAACATAGGTGTGACTATAAATGAACCTTCCTCATCAGATCCCCTCCATGTTAATCTGAGTTTAATCAAGGTGAATCTACAAAAAAACTTACATTGGGACCAGGCTTTCCTGGTGGACCTGGAGGGCCTTCGTCTCCCTGAAAAAATAACACACAAGGAAGCATTTTAGTAAACATTCAGCAAACAGATCCCACAGAACATCGCCTGTAGACAAGACAACATTCCTTCCATCACCGTACACATCACACCACAAGCTCAAGGAGAAACGAGGAAATGAAAGAGGAGGAGAAGAACGTCACTGAACTGACTCTACTACAGCTCTATCTTACTGCAGTGGTGATTTCATTCACTTTATACCACTGTACACACTGACATCACACACACTGAATACACATGCTTCAGTACTAATAGATAGAGAGATAGACAGATAGACAGATGGACGGACAGATAGACAGACACCAGACAGATGGATAGACGGACAGATAGATAGATAGATAGACAGACAGACGGACAAAAGAACGAACAGACAGACAGACAGATGGACAGATAGATAGATAGATAGACAGACGAACGGATGGATGGACAAACAGACAGATAGATACATAGACAGACGGACGGATGGACGGACAGACGGACAGACAGACAGACAGACAGATAGATACATAGACAGACGGACGGACGGACGGATAGACAGACAGACAGAGGATAGACAGACAAACAGACAGAGAGATAGACAGACGGACGGACGGACGGACAGACGGATAGACAGATAGATAGATAGACGGACGGACGGACGGACAGATGGATAGATCGATAGATAGATAGACGAACGGACGGACGGACGACGGACAAACAAACAGATAGATAGATAGATAGATAGACAGACAGATAGACGGACAGAGGATAGATAGACAGACAGACAGACAGACAGATAGATAGATGATAGACAGACAGACGGACGAAGACGAACAGACGACGACGGACAGATGGATAGACACCCGACAGATGGATAGACAGACAAACAGATAGATAGATAGATAGATAGACAGACAGACAGACGGACGGACAAACAAACAGACAGACAGATGGACAGACGGACGGATGGACAGATGAATAGACACCAGACAGATGGATAGACAAAACAGAGATAGATAGATAGATAGATAGACAGACAGACAGACGGACGGACAAACAAACAGACAGACAGATGGACAGACGGACGGATGGACAGATGGATAGACACCGAGATGGATAGACAGACAAAAGATAGATAGATAGATAGATAGACAGACAGACAGACGGACGACAAACAACAGACACAGATGGACAGACGGACGGATGGACAGATGAATAGACACCAGAGGGATAGACAGACAGACAGACAGACAGACAGACAGAGGGATAGATAGATAGACAGAGAGACAGACAGACAGATAGATAGATAGAGACACAGACAGAGGGAAGACAGACAGACAGACAGACAGACAGACAGATAGATAGATAGATAGATAGATAGATAGATAGATAGATAGATAGACAGATGGACGGATGGTAGACACAGACAGATGGATAGACAGACAGACAGACAGACAGAGATAGATAGATGATAAGATAGATAGAAGGACAGACAGACGGACGGACGGACAAACAAACAAAAAAAAACAAACAGACAGACAGACAAGGACGGATGGACAAACAAACAACAAAAAACAACAAAGACAGACAGGACCGGACGACGGACGGACGGACGGACGGACAGACAGAAAACAACAAACAAACAGACAGAACAGACGACGGACGGACGGACAGACAGACAGAGACGGACGACACAAACAGGACAGACAAACAGACGGACAAAACAAACAAACAGACAGACAGACGGACGGACGGACGGACGGACAGACAGATAGACGGACGGACAAACAAACAAACAAACAAACAGACAGACAGACAGACAGACAGACGGACAGACAGATGACAGACAGACAGAAGGACGGCGGACGGACGGACGGAACGGACGGACGGACGGACGGACGGGACGACACGGACGGACGGAACAAACAAACAAACAAACAAACAAACAACAGACAGACAGACAGATAGACAGACGGACGGACGGACGGACAAACAAACAAACAAACAAACAGACAGACAGACAGAGATGGACGGATGGATGGACAAACAAACAAACAAACAAACAGACAGACAGACAGACAGACAGACAGACAGAACGGACAGACAGACAGACAGACAAACAACAGACAGAAGAACAGACGGACAGACAGATAGATGGACGGACAGATGGATAGACAGACAGACAGACACAAAACAGACAGACAGAAGAACAGACGGACAGACAGACGGACAGATAGGAATGAGATATGAGATGTATGAGATAAGAGATGAACACTGTACCTCTGTTCCTTTTGGCCCTGGTGGTCCCTGGGGGCCCCGGGCTCCTTGAACACCCTAAACACACACACATACACAGATGTCTCTCATTCAAGGACTCAGATACATACTGGGTAAGAGTAACAAATGAACTCTAGTGAGAGACATCATGAGAAACTACACTTTAAAGCGAGGTACAATAGAAGGCAGCACAAGATTGATGCCCACCTTTTGGAACAAATAGGCATCTGGGCAAACAGATATCTATGTTTTGGTAGAACAAACATCAAGATTTTAACCTGAACATTTCCACAGAAAATTTTGTCTACCTTTGGTCCCGGGGGGCCGTTCGGTCCTGGTGCACCAATGTCTCCTGGGAAACCCTAAAAACATGGGCATAAACACATTAAAATGCATTATGAGCTTCACCTTTTGTTCACCTCATAGATGATAAACAGCTGCCCTGTCTCTGTCATTTCAGCTCCGCCCACCTGTCATCAGCCCACACCCACTTGCTATAAATTAGGGTCAGGCAGGGTTTACTACCAATGTCCTAGTTTACAATCATAAGTAGTATTTTCTATAGTCTACTTATGGGAAAGAGTTCATTAAATGGTTTACTGACTATGCTATCATGTTATTCAACAGAAATGCTCTCCGTGGCAGTCAGAGGTTGTCATGGTAATGGCGACAGGGGAAGCTGGAGACCCAAATCCCATCCAAAGCAAAGTCCAGCATTTATTTGACAGTATAATTTACCATTCATTAGTTTACTACAGGAGATTCAGCAGCTCACATTCGAGCGCTTGGGTCTGAGAGTCATATATATAGATAGATAAAAAAATACAAAAATAATTCAAGAAATACATAAATGTATAATAATAATTATTAATTATTAAACAATTTAAATTATTAAAAATATTAAATTAACATTAAATAATAATTAGTTGTATTATCAAAAATAATTATACACTATTAATAATATTTTGAAAATAAATACTATTTTATACTTAAATCATGACTTAATTAAATGATTATTATATTTATTAATTACATTTTTAAATTAGATAATTATTTGATATAATAATAATATAATAATAAAATAAATAATAAATAAAATAAAATAATAATAATTTAATATAATAATAATAATAATAATAATTATTATTATTATTATTTATTTGTGCATCTAATGTTTTACTAAAAAAACATTTTATTTCCGACCAAATACAGCAAGATATTAAATATATAAAATTGTATAGGAGTAATAATATTAATAATTATTATTATTATAGATTATTAATACATTTTTGAAAAATAATATTTTATAATTAAATAATGACTTAAATAAAATATCATTTAATAATAATAATGATAATAATAATAATAATAATAAGCATTATTATTACCATTATTTATTATTAAAGTTTCAATATCTCTCAAATATTGGTCAACCTGATTATGATTCTATTTGTACACAATTATACCAGGAATGTGCATTAACAAAAGTAAATAATCAATTTTGATCCCGCTGATGATTTCAAACAAACAGCATTTTCCTTTCAAAAATGTTTTTTTTCCCCTCAAAAATGAAATATTAAAAATGTATATACAAAAATAATACAGAAGTGCCGCAAGAGGGCAACTCACTAGTCTCCTAGCCAATATCAAATTAGCATGTGAGACGCTAAACTCTTGCGCTGCTTAAATTTCATCCATTTGCCGCACAGATGCTTCTGCGTTTACCACAAACATGTTTGGGATTAAAAAGAGATAAATCATCTCCACCAAACAAAAGCTAACACAAATAACAAGGAAGTAGACATGCCTTCCCAAAAAAGACACAATTCAGGCTATTTATTGAAGATTATAAACAGCTCTAATGTGATTAATGTTCTGTTGTATTAAAATATGAAGGAAGGTTTTGACTGTAGGCATCTGATGGCCACATGCACCGAAGCCCTTCAAACACAATTAGATTATTACACACAAGCAAACCAACATTCTTGCTCAGTTACTGACTTTTAAGTGGGTAAAACACATGCAACTGCCACTGAGGCTAGCTGTCGTATTGTAAAAATCAGATTCGTTTTCTCTATAGGAAAATTGATTTTTAATAACAACTTAATAAATCGTTAAAGATAGCCTTACTGTGAGCTCAGAGGTTGTTAATGGATGGATTGTGGTTTAGTTGAAGCCATCCGTTCGCATTATTTCAACTTATTTTTAAAATAATCATGTTTAACAGCTGAATTTGTAGTGAAAAACTACATTACCCATGATGCTGTACACAAATTCCACCAATCAGAGTTGAGCTCTTTAGCTCCGCCCACTCCCATGAAGCACTGTGAATGATGTAATCCAGTTTCGCTATGCTGTCAAAATACCTAAATATTTGTATTTACATCTTCATATTTTGCAATGAACTAAAAATATATTGTTTCTAGAGATATAATCAACAACTTTAAATGAATAGTTTAATATCTCTCCATTGTTTTTAATTTGATTATGTCGTTCACAATGCTTCATGGGATTGTAGTTCTTTCCCTCACTAAAGTCGTTAAGTTCACAGTCTTGTACCTTTGTCTTTTTGTCCAATTTTCACTTTTTTTGCTTGAAAAAGTTTTTAATATTGTGGTTTACTTCATAGCTGGTTGGTTTGGTTCATGGTTGATAACTCTTTAACAAAGACTTGTTGGGAGAAATGTATGGGAAAAATATTTCTGGAACCAACCCTGGTGAAAATGCATAATTATTTATAATTATATATAATTATTTTATATATACTCTGATAATAATTTCAGCTCCATTAAAAGTGTCAAACTTTCAGATCCACTTAAAAGCTTTTAACAAATCTCAAAAATCCACAAAATTATGCAAATTTCCTTGCTTAATAAGCCAGTTGATTTTGTGATTGATTTTCATTTCTATATGGCAGAACAATGTGAAAGTTTGATCACAGAATGAACCCGAAATAATGAGGAACATCAAGTGACATTCTGGGTTCCCTTTCGTGGGAACATCGACGCTACGTCCCATTGCGTCATTGGGCGTAGCGTCTCGTTCCCTTACTCAGGGAACAGGGGTTACACTCGTAACCCGAGACGTTTTCAAAATAAAAGATGTCAAATTCTAACTGGATGTTTGTTTATTACTCGTTCCGGCAATCAAAGTCAAACCTTCAAACAATTCCGACAGGTTTCCCGAGTGATGGTTCTCACCTCAGGTCCTGGTGGCCCCGGAGGCCCTTGAGGTCCCGGTTCACCCGTTTTCCCCTTTCAGAGAGAGAACATAAACTATAAATATCACACGAATACACCACACAAAAAGTGATGTTCTTCCTCAGTATGTTTGTCTGATTTCCAGTACAAATATCTAAATATTCTTAAATCAAGATACATTTACTGGAGAAGTGAAATTACTTGTCTTTAAACTTGTCTTGTTTACTGAAAAAAATCATCAAAATTAAGTGAGTTTACACTTAAATTAAGAAAAAATATCTGCCAGTGTGATAAAAAAAAAAACGTAACTCTTTCACCACCATTGACGTAGTTTTCTGTCATTTATGAAGCAACGCTTCCCACCATTGACAGAATTTTCCATCATTTATGACTACGCTTCTTCGCCATTGATGTAATTTTCCATCATTTATTAGACGACGCTTCTTCATCATTGACGGAATTTTCCATAATTTATGACAACGCTTCCGCCATTGATGGAATTTTCCATAATTTATGACAACGCTTCTCTGCCATTGACGGAATTTTCCATCATTTATGACAACGCTTCCCGCCATTGATGAAATTTTCCATAATTTATGACAACGCTTCTCTGCCATTGACGGAATTTTCCATCATTTATGACAAGCTTCCCGCCATTGATGGAATTTTCCATAATTTATGACAACTCTGCCATTGACGGAATTTTCCATCATTTATGACAACGCTTCCCGCCATTGATGGAATTTTCCATAATTTATGACAACGCTTCTCTGCCATTGACGGAATTTTCCATCATTTATGACAGAGCTTCCCGCCATTGATGAAATTTTCCATCATTTATGACAGATGGAATTTTCCATCATTTATGACAGAGCTTCCCGCCATTGATGAATTTTCCATTTATGACTGAGCTTGAATTTCAGACCTTCCGCCATTGATGAAATTTTCCATCATTATGACTGAGCTTCCCAACATGATGGAATTTCATCATTTATGACATTCCCCATGATGAAATTTTCCATCTGAGCTTCCAACATTGATGGAATTTTCCATCATTTATGACAGAGCTTCCCGCCATTGATGAAATTTTCCATCATTTATGACTTTCCATGAATTTTCCATCGTTTATGACAGAGCTTACAACATTGATGAATTTTCCATCATTTATGACAACGCTTCTCTGCCATTGACGGAATTTTCCATATTTATGACAATGCTTCCCACATTGATGAAATTTTCCATATTTATGACAACGCTTCTCTGCCATTGACGGAATTTTCCATTTATGACAACGCTTCCCACCATTGATGGAATTTTCCATAATTTATGACAACGCTTCTCTGCCATTGACGGAATTTTCCATCATTTATGACACGCTTCCCGCCATTGATGGAATTTTCCATAATTTATGACAACGCTTCTCTGCCATTGACGGAATTTCCATCATTTGACAACGCTCCCGCCATTGATGGAATTTTCCATAATTTATGACAACGCTTCTTGCCATTGACGGAATTTTCCATCATTTATGACAGAGCTTCCCGCCATTGATGAAATTTTCATTATGACAGAGCTTCCCGCCATTGATGAAATTTTCCACATTTAACTGAGCTTCCAACATGATGGAATTTCCATCATTTATGACAGAGCTTCCCGCCATTGATGAAATTTCCATCATTTATGACAGCTTCCAAAATTGATGGAATTTTCCATCGTTTATGACAGAGCTTACCAACATTGATGGAATTTTCCATCATTTATGACAACGCTTCTCTGCCATTGACGGAATTTTCCATAATTTATGACAATGCTTCCAACATTGATGAATTTTCCATCATTATGACAACGCTTCTCTGCCATTGACGGAATTTCCATATTATGACAATGCTTCCCAAATTGATGGAATTTTCCATCATTTATGACAACGCTTCTCTGCCATTGACGGAATTTTCCATAATTTATGACAATGCTTCCCAACATTGATGAAATTTTCCATCATTTATGACAAGGCTTCTCTGCCATTGACGGAATTTTCCATCATTTATGACAATGCTTATTTACATTTTAATTTTGATAATGTTTTCAGAAAACAAGACTTAATATCTTCAGTCATTTTGCTTCTCCAGTAAATGTATCTTGATTTAAGAATGTTTAGATATTTGTGCTAGAAAACAAGACAGAAGGAACACTGAGGAAGAACTTGATTTATTTGCAGTTTAGTTCACTCTCTCGCAATGGCACTCAACAGAATGTCACAGAGCTTCATTTGTGTTTAACCAAGAGTAAGAACACAGGTGATCTTACAATCGGTCCTGGTTTTCCACGTGGTCCTGTTGGGCCAGGATTACCAGCCGTTCCCTGGAAGAGCAACACAAACAAAACACAAAGTCTCCTCGCTGTCTGCATCAAACACCAAATCCATGGACAGAGAAAATATTCCCATACTTTTAGACCAGTGAATTCTCATTACTTCACCAGAAGTTAATGATTACTTGATTTTCAAAACTTTTTAGTGTTTAAATGTCTTCGATAAAACCATCAGTAGACAGATTGTGGTGGTGGTCGATTTTTCATTTCATGACCATGTAAATCCTGTTTATAGTTGAAAACATATTGTTATGACTCTCTTCACACTCACCTTATCGCCCTGATAACCATTTTCTCCTGGTTCACCCCTCAATCCAGGTTCACCCTAGATCATACAGCATCACAGATTATAGAAAACAGACGACACTCAAAATACACGCCGACGTTAAACATACATGGAACAGAACACAACATGCCTGTACTGGATCTAATATACATACTATATACATTAGTCAAGAGTTTGCACACCTTTTTCCACATGTTAGAATAATAGTGCAGTGATGAAAAGTCCAGGAATGATATCATGATGAAAACATGTGACATAAATGAAAATCTACCTCATATTTGAGTTTCTTCTTTTTTAGATTCCAGACAGTGTTGTTTTAGTACCACTGAGATAAAATTACATCTTATATCTTATACTTTTTGTAATGTCTATTTGATGCTTTTCTCATTTAACACAATAATGACTTTTTTTATTTGATTTTGATTAATTGTTCAGTAAACACGACTTAATATCTTCAGTCATTTTGCTTCTCCAGTAAATGCATCTTGATTTATGAATGTTTAGATATTTGCACCGGACAAGACAAAAATACTGAAGACGAAAATCACTTTTTGCAGTGTATGACACATCACAAAGATCATGCATATAACTTCAAAGGAATTAACCTTATAAGTACACATGTTCGCTGCAATAATAGAAATATTTAAATCACCTTATCACCTTTCATTCCCGGCGGCCCCACCCCTCCGCCGAGGCCCTGCCAATGAGAGAACAAGATCTTCAGTGTCCAGCCAATGAGGTTACAGATCACACTGCTTGAGCCGTAACTGACAGACTGTTACCTGAGGTCCCACAATGCCAGGAAACCCACGGGGTCCCTCGGGCCCAGGATCGCCCTGCGAGAGCAGAGAAATAGATCAGAATTCGGTCAACATTTCTTCTATGCTTTACTTTAGTGGATGATTCCTCATAAATTCACTGATTTGTGAAGACATTCTCACCCGGCTACCATCAAGACATTCATCTGCCATTTCACAAACAACATTTTTCAAACTGACAAGAAACTCAAAGTCCTAAATCCATGTTATCCTGTGATTTAACTCTCACATGCACATGCAATTTCCCCTAAGAGAACAGAATTAAGCAGGTTCCCACTGAGGTAAATGTGCTTTTATGGTCACACGAGATTAGGACAGAAGGTCAAGGGAAAGATTTAATGTATGTTATCTTGCAGGAGGAACATTTTTCTTTTACAAGCACATTCTTTGGGAAAAGGTGGCACAAAAGGCATCACGGCAGCGTAACTGTAACTACAACCCCAATTCTGGAAAAGTTGGGACGTTTTTTAAATTTGAATGAAAGTAAAACTAAAAGACTTTCAAATCACATGAGCCAATATTTTATTCACAATAGAACATAGATAACATAACAAATGTTTAAAGGGAGACATTTTACAGTTTTATGCACAAAATGAGCTCATTTCAAATTTAATGCCTGCTACAGGTCTCAAAAAATGTGTCACGGGGCTGAAAAAGCAGGAAATGTTGAAAAGATTCAGGGGAGAACATCTAGCAACTAATTAAGTTAATTGATATCAGGTCTGTAACATGATTAGCTATAAAGGATGTCTTAGAGAGGCAGAGTCTCTCAGAAGTAAAGATGGGCAGAGCTGTGAAAGGGTGATAAAAAGATTGTGGAATACTTTAAAAACAATGTTCCTCAACGTCAAATTGCAAAGGCTTTGGAAATCATCTCTACAGTACAAACATCATCAAAAGATTCAGAGAAACTGGAGAAATCTCTGTGCGTAAGGGACAAGGCCGAAGACCTTTATTGGCCCGTGGTCTTCAGGCCCTCAGACGACACTGATTGGGTCAATGACATTACTAAATGGGCCCAGGAATACCCCAAAACAACTGTCAGTAAACACAATCCCCCGTGCCATCTGCAGATGCCAGAAAAACAAATCTGCCGCGCATCTGCAGATCCAACTAAACCACTGTCAGTAAACACATCCCCCGTGCCATCTGCGATGCCAACTAAACCACTGTCCACAATCCCCCGTGCCATTGCAGATCCAACTAAACCACTGTCGGTAAACACAAATCCCCGTGCCATCTGCAGATGCAACTAAACCACTGTCAGTAAACACAATCTGCCGCGCAATCTGCAGATGCCAACTAAACCATTGTCAGTAAACCAATCCCCCGCCATCTGCAGATGCCAACTAAACCACTGTCAGTAAACACAATCCCCCGTGCCATCGCAGATGCCAACTAACCCTGTCGTAAACACAATCCGCCGTGCCATCTGCAGATGCCAACTAAACCACTGTCGGTAAACCACATCCGCCGTGAATCTGCAGATGCAACTAAAGCTCTGTCATGCAAAAGGAAGCCATAAGGAACATGGTCCGAAGCGCGTCGTGTTGTGTCAAGGCTCATTTAAAAGGACTGTTATGGACATAATTTAGAAATAAAGGTATTTTTTACCTGATTTAACCCTCTGTTTTAAAGGGGCATGTCTGTGTGAGACATTGTAAATGCCCTGCTGTGATTGGCTGAATCTTTGCAACACACAAGTGTGTTGCATTTACTTTTAGATCTATGGCATATATTTTAGATCGTGGCATGAAAGGTTGCAGTGAACAAATTGTAGTCGATCACAGACATGTTGTTGAGCTCATGAAGCAGTGATCTCATCAATTTCTGCACAATGAATGCTTTCATCATAACTAACAGTGCCAACGTTCATCAATTCACCAGTAGACTCTCCTCTGTTTGGCGTTTGTTTAAATAGTGATTCTCCAGAGGTTGGAGATTTAGCCGCTCGATGTAAACCTTTCCCGCTTGTTGTGACAACTAACCTGTGCCACTCCCACACCAGTCAAAGTAGGCGGAGCAACTGTTCTCTATTTAAAGATATGACGAGACACACACAGGCGAGTGATGTAATTTCCCATGAAAGCCATTGTCCGGATGGTTAGGCTTACCATAGTGAGTTACACAGTTTACCTTTAACAATATAACTTTCAAATATATTTTCTGGTCATATTTGTATATTAAAATGCATCAAAATCACTTCTAGATACAGCGCCTGTGGTCTGAGCTCAACTTTTCTAACAATGCTGTTGTGAAGGCAACACAATAATAGAGCTGGTCCTGTAGAGCGGGATGTTGTTTGTGGGGCTGTTTCTCATTAAGGGCTTTTGGGGGGCCCATCAGACACAAATTCACTCCAGCAGCACAATAAACCGCACTTATGTCTGGTCTGATTCATGGGAACCATTTCACCTTGAGTCTACAGGAAAAATGCACAAACATCTAAGAGATTGAGTCAAAGCTGAGGAATCGTCTGCACAGTTTCTAGTGTTTTACACACAAATATGAAGCAGAACAACACTGATAATAATCATAAATGTTTCTTGAGCAGCAAATCTTTCTGGAGGATCATGTGACACTGAAGACTGGAGTAATGATGCAGAAAATTCAGCATTGATCGCATGATATAAATTACTATTTACAATATATTCACATAGAAAACAGCTATTTAAATTGGAAAAATATTTAACTATTTTTACTGTATTTTTGATCAAATAAATGCAGTCTTGGTGAGCAAAAGAGACTTTCAAAAACTAAAAACTAAAAACTTTTGACCAGTACAACATGAGTGAATGACAAATAAAATAACATAGGCTACTAAAGGAGACATTAGCATCATTTCAAGCATCAAGACTACTAACAGAACTATACCACCATGGTATTACCATAGTACATGTGCAAATTCATCTGGAGCTGAAAGAGGCCTTAATGGATCCACAGAGCACAAACAGATCATATACGTGCCATAAAAAAGCTTTTCTGTCTGCCGCACATGATAAAAACATGACAGAAGAAAGAGAAGGCAGTGAAATATGGCTTATTAGCTATTCCAATGCCTGCAGAAAATCTCTACTGAGGGAATATGAGATGCAAAACAGGGCAAGATGATTCATGATCTTTAGATAAGCAAGTTCATAAAAAAATGACATACACTTGCATTCAAAAGTTTGGGGTTGGTGAGATTTTTTAATGTTTTTGACCAAGGCTGTGTTTATTTAATCAAAACTACTATAGCATCACCCTTTTGCAGCCTTTATTTTGTCTCTATTTCATTTGCTTCCCATTTCAGTGCGTCCGACTCAGACATATCAGAGCAGGAATCAACATGATCCCGTTGAACAGATCATTTCATTGCACAAAACTGATTTTCATGGCTCTAAAACACACATCACATCCTCTCATCATGAGGACGAGACGGCCGACAGATACAGGAACAACAGTGAAGGCATGATGAAAACGCATCAGGAACCTGCAACATCCCGCTCTAAATCTTCCCGCCTGACATCCCGACTGCAGAGAAACGTGTCTGACATCTCTGTCCGCTGCTTTACGAGACTCGGGAGCTTTGGCCAACCTCTGACATGTGTGTTTTAAAGCCGGAACGACCAGAGTCCTCCTCGACGGTTAGAGACTGCCTACTGAACATGACATGTACAATGATTCGCTGTTTTAACTCATGAATCAGACCTGCGGGAGCCGAACACATGGCAGCAATCAGACGCGGAAACACACATAACGAATGAAGGAAGAGAGATAAAGAGGAATGTAAGAGTGAATTAACAAGGTTATTATCGTTAACTCAAACTGAAACCATCATGTTCGTTACTGGAAATAAAATAAATGTTAACTGAAACGCAATCAAATATATAGGCTTATTAAAAAATGAACTTATTTTACTTCAGCTAGTTGCAAAAGCAACCATTTTTATTTTTATTTAGTTCTATTTGATGTACTAAAATAACCAAAAGTAACACTGAAATAAAAATGAATACAAACTATATAGGTATGTAAAAACAAACAAACAAAAAAAACCTACAACAATAACTAATAAAAATTACATAAAATGAAAACTGAAAATACAGAATAAAATCTAATTCTAATTCAAAATATATATATATTTATATATAGAGAGATAAAATGTATTTAATTAATGTATTAAATAAAATACTCTAAAACTAAAAAATAAAAAAAAGTATATATATAAACATACAACAGCTAAAAAAAATTATGGGCCAAATTACAAAAAAATTAATTGTTAGATAAATGTTGAAATATTTAAATAAATTATTAAATACATAATTAAATTTTATTTGTTTTATTTCGTTTTAGCATTTGTTTGCACATTATTTTGTATTGCGTTTTCATTTAAGCAATGAACTTAAACATTTATTTCAGCTAGTTGTCAAAGCAACATTTTTCATTTTAATTTAGTTTAACTTGATGTAGTAGTATAACTAGAATTAAAAATTGAAATAAAATTAATAAATGCTGCTATATAGACTTCATTAACTATAACTAATCAATAACTAATAAAAAGACAAAAACACAACAAAATTTAAAGTAAAAAAAAATAAATAAAATAAAATGAAAACAAAAATAGAAGGGGAAAAAATACAAAAATAAAATCTAGTGTGTGTATATAAATATATTATATATTATATATAAATATATATATACATTCAATTTTTAAAGAAGTCTCTTCTGCTCACAAAGGCTACTTCTATTAGATTTAAGGCCCTGTTTCCACCTGGTATTAAGATGCGTTTTGGTCAATCGGAGCACAAGTAGACGAGGGAGACATATATCCCTATACACCTGGTGTTTTAATCTGTCTCTTTTGTCCACTTCTGTCCTGATTTTTTCAATGTTTCCAAACTTTTGACCTGTACTGTATAAACTCTAATAGCACATGAATAATGTCTGTAAGCAATGTTATCTGTGTCCTGAACTCCTGCTAACAAACCCTGACGTTGAGTGACTGTGATCTCAGGTGCTTCTGTCTCTTTCATCTCTCCTAAAATCCAGCAGTTTATCTTCTCGTCCTTAAGTGTTCTGTCGCTGAACGGACGCCAGGACACACAAAGTATTATTAATATCCTCTTGGCAGGAGCTGCCGGCGGGACTGAACTCTGTACAGTAGCAGAACACGCTGCTGAAAACCAACCAAAAGACCTCAGAAAAACCCGATAACAACTTTACAACAGGTTCTGAATCTGATTGGGTATTCAAGAGGTTTAATTATTAATATCAATGCTGAAAACAGTTGCGCAGCTTAATATTTTTGTTGAAAACGTGATACATTCAGGATTAGTGGTCTAATGAGGTTTGGTGTTGCAGAACGCTGGTAATTTTTCTTCCAAGCACAAATCAAATCTACTGAGATGGTCTTTTTGAAACTAATGGCAAAATTAAAGGTACATTAAACTACATTAAACTTCTTTTTTCCAGGTTTTAGATGAGACTCCAAAAGAACACCAAATAAACAACTGATATAAGAGTCCATATGCAAAGGGCTTGTTTACAGTTTAGACAAGTTGCAATACCGAACAGAACCACATGGAGATTCCAAAAAATCCCTAAACCAACCGCCTTGACATGACAGTACACGGATCCATTCAGAATTACGAAACACATGACAAATCCAAACAATATCCTGAATGTGTGTGGAAACACAGAAATGCATCTGTATATAAATACAGTGTGCGATCAGTGCGTCGAGAGTGCACATACATGGTTTGTTTGAGCATCAATATAACAGACTCACGTACGTCACAGCAATCATCTTAACCTTGATTATAATCCTCATCCATTAAAAATTTACTAGCAAGACATTGGTTTGCTTTATCCAGCTGAGAAACGTAGTTTGCATATCATCTGGCCATACAGCGATGGCATGATATATATACTTTATTTCAGTTGACATTTATTTAATTTCAAGTAGCAAATATGTTATGTCTCGCATGCACATAAATCCCTGTTGTAAGTGTTGTGCTATTCAAAGTAGGGATATATTGGTCAATAATTAGTTTCGGCTGATAAAAGCCGATATTTTCACTGTCGGCCATAAGCTGATTATTTAAAAACAGGCGATGATCAGGGACAACTATATCTTATCAATCAATAGGGGGCGGAAAAACGTGTCAGACTCATTTTCTTCACACACAGTATGCCTCTTTTGTTAAATTTAGGGCTGTCAAAGTTAACGCCACAAAAAGCAGGCTATGTTTGATATTTGTAGCACCTCCCATCCAATAATCGCAAGTTTGCTTTACCACTAGTTACAGCACCAAATAAACATACATGAACATCAGAAGGAATGTTGAAAGATACAGTACAACTTTAAAAATTTATTTTTGGCATTTTTGGATGGGATCGGGAAAGGTCTGCGAGCCGGGACTCAAACTGAAGCACAATGGTGATGTATGTCGGTGCTGCCCACGAGGCTATCGGCACACACTGATACAGTACCAGTTATCCAGAGTTAAAATAAATAGCAGTTGAATATAATAGTTTGGTTTTTTTGGTTAATTTTAACCTCTAATATTATAGTAATGTACCAAATGAGAAGATCCCTGTATAGTTTACAGGATTAGTTGAAAGAGATCCTTCTTCCTTTTCGGGATCGACAGATATCATTCTGAATAATCGGCTATCGCTATTGGCAGAGAAATTTAGCACTTATATAAAGTAATATCTGCACGGTTTCTGCGTCGGCTGTAAGAAGTTAAAGCTGATCCACCACTCTGTGTTTATATGTGTGTGTGTTCAGGACTCACTCTCAGGCCTGGGAATCCACTGCTGCCGGTTCCACCGACGGGCCCCTGAAACACAGACAAAACACCAGCGACTCGATGAGAAACAGCTCTGCACTTCTGTCCGCATGTAGCATTATTTCAAACTTTCTTTGTTTTTATTTAACACACTGAGTTTTGAGCTGAAGACATCTCTACAGCTGTTTGGGGTTTTGGCACAATAATATTCTTCCAAAACTGTGGAAACACCATCTATAGTCAAAATATCCTCTGTGCACATGTATAGACTCATACTGAAATCATAATCTGGAATCAATTATAATGGGATTAAACAAGAAGAATCTAAGTCTCTGGATACACATTATCAGAGATGTCTGAAGAGTTAAATGACATCACATGGGAAGTTTAGGCCTTTTATAATCAAGAATTGTTTTTTGTGCTCTAGGTTTTCCTGCAAGACTGTTGATTATTTTCCTCATATTCTCCATTGTTGCAGCTCCTCTCTTCCCAGTCTGTCAGTAACGCTCTGTTTACTTCCTGTCTCTATGAAGCCCCTCCTTCTGAAAAGCACAATGTGCTCTGATTGGTCGGCTGGAGCAGTGTGTTGTGATTGGTGTTTGGGAAATGTCCCGCCCCTTACCATAACCGCCAGTTTCAACACACTACTAACTAACTCAACCAGGCCCCGCCCCTTTATTTTGGCCAGGAATTATTAAATGAGGATAGCTTATATTATATGTTTTTTTGCTTCCAATATCTGTTTTATTATGAAATACATAGGAATTCATTTTATATTTCAAGCATGTTGTTTGTGCACTTAATGTAATAAATATCATACAATAGTGAAATAGGTTATAATTAGTCAAGACATCACGATAACAACTTTTAATGACCCGATTCCTGATTTTTCACAACACCGGAAGAAAATTACAATTTCTTTACACACTAAAGAAAGATGAACATGGTGCTTTTTAAGAATGTTTAGATATTTGTACTGGAACCTCATTTTCTGCAGTGCTGACGGCAGAGAAACACGTACCTGGTTTCCGTCGGGTCCAGGCGGTCCTCTCTCACCCGCATCGCCAACAACACCCTGTAAAAGCGCTCAGATCAGCTCAGGACACATTTCAAACGCCTCTGTCAGTCTCACATCAGTCACACTGCCATTGAAACGTCTGAACGCTCGTGTCCTGAGGTAACGCTTTTCCATGATGTCATATCACACACATCGGAAAAGTTCGTTTGGCTTGAGTCTGATCTCGTCTCTACTTTATTTCTCTATACATGATAAGTGCATGTTGCTCTAAAGAAAAGTAAAGAGTCTTTGGTGTAAATCAGTGTTTTTTTGCTTGTGTCTTTCTGAGCCCAGGGGCCTCTGAATGTCTTCCAACAAGCTTTCATCCTCACTCAAGATGCCTTCGATTAATCATTCCTGCTGCAGACGCCGGGCAGCGAGCCCAGCTGGCACAGGATCTCTGGTGTGATGTTAACAGGCCCGTACGTTTGAGGGTTTCTCAGGCCCAACGCTGAACCAACACTAAAGCAAAATGAGCTGAGATTTTACAAGCTTGAAGTAGCTGATATTAACTTTATCAAGCATCTCTGAGTTATTAACGTGAAGAATGTATGGGTGTCTCAACAAATTATATATCATTAATAATCGTAACATGTCAACCGATGCAGATAAACGTAAAATTTGTTTGCCGCTATTGTACGACGACTTGCAGATTGTGTGGCATTTCTGTTGTTGTTCTTTAGAGGCACAGAGCGTTTACCACAAACACATCAGTCAGAATAACCCTCACAATCCCTTCAAGAAATAAAGCAATGTTTCTTTACTAATGCAGACTTTTATACTTTGCATAACATCTTCCATCCGCTTAATGCCATTGGCTTTACAGCTGGGCAGCAGATGACAAGAACAGATTCATTGTTCATTTTCTTGCTTTTCTTAAGAAATCTATTTTAAAAGCCCATCACTCATTTGCATAACACCCCGTGATTAATGCTTATAAATGAAGGGAGAGTTTACCTGTCTTCCTTTGGGACCCTTGTTTCCCATCGGACCTGGAATTCCCTGAAACGCATCGAGATGATCGCAGTTACAAACAAATCTGATCTGACACACATCGATCATTCTGAGCCGGGGGGCGTCATCAATCTGAACGCTCATCTGTGTTTTCAAGATCACGTCATTCATTTGGGAATTTAAGTCTGTGTTGAGACTGAGAGTTGCTGCAAATCACAGAACGATGGCAGATTTGACAACATTCGGCCTTAAACAGAGCATGTGTGTTTGTCAGTGTAACATGTCCGGACAAACCAGCATTAGCAGCATTATGCTGATATTAAGAAATACTGTGAGATATAAACAGCATCTGCGGCACGCAATCGTTTTGACACGTCCATTAGTATGTAAAATGAGTGAAGCATGCTTTCATAGTAACACATTTACAAAGGAAGTCTATGGGGCAAGTGTACAGGAGCCGAAACGGATTTGAGCCGTTGAGTGATAAAAACATCCTTTTGAGTTGGAACTACTTTTCTAAGTTGAATAAACAAAGTTCTGATGCATGTACGAAATGATAATTCCAATAGATATTTTAGTGGTTTATTTACATTGCTACTTGCTGGCCTACTAGATATCCACTGCAATGAATCCGAATTACCAGAAATACCAGATTCGGAAAGGAAATGACGTGTACTACGGAGCCCCTAAAGGGAATACACATGAGATAGGAGGAAAAAATATATTTCAGTGCTTTCTCTCGCAAATATATAGTTGGGTAATTATAATGTAAACAATTTGCCAGCATCAGGAAGTTGCAGTTAATATGTGGAGTATTGAAATCGCTTTTGAATGAGTGCTCGATTTTACTTTCACTTTCGAGATTCGCAATTGCAAACCATTCACTATTGTCCTATCAGCCATCTCTCCTTACTCTCTTTATGTGGTAAGTGAAATCTGTTGTACTACAAAGTAACAGGCTCCTGCTAGCAAACGACTAACCATGTTCTTTTGGGGCTCCGTAGACTGCTTTTTTTTCCTTTCGTGCCTTTCCGAATACGGATTTAGGCTTCGTACACACCCCTTTTACTACTGTAAAAACACTTCCGTGATCGTACAAACTGAGGTATGATTCAAAAAGATTTTCTGTAGTATTCAACAGCATACTACCTTGCTTTCATTCATGCAAATGGCATCTCCTTGATTCTCGCATTTCATTTGCATTAATGTGAAATGACAATTGTATAATTGTTCATTTAAACTCACTCTCTCTCCCTCCAGTCCTGGCGGTCCTGCAATTCCTGGAGGTCCGATGAAGCCCTGATAAAGAAAAACACAGTAGCTCAAAATCACATGTTTACATATTTAAACTCCTCATACATCTTTTATCAGATAATCCCAAAATTGTGGTCAGATAATCCTGATACCACACTGGTCAAAAGTTGTTCAAATCGATCTGATGTCCCATTTAGGTATAATGCATCAAGAAATTTGAAGACCGTATATTTGAAACGCTTTGGACTATTGGAACAAAATTTGGTGCAAGTCATCGCCACCATGCCCTGATGATACTGGAGCATTTTAGGGACAGCGCCACCTACTGGACAAGAAATTTCGAATTTTTAATTAAGCCATGAGCCTAAAATCTCCACCTATGCCAGGGCTCGTCACTGACGGTCCGCCAAACATTTTCATCCGGCCCGCGGCACCCCAACCTCCCTCCTCCTCTTTTCCTGGCGGTACGGCTAAATTTGGTTAGATACGTGGCCGCAGTGCCGCCTGCAGCTGTACGGCTATATACGCACTGTTCGTACATGTACGCTCCTCTGACTGACCTGAGAAACATTTTCTGTGTGAATATTTCAGCAGTTATTATGTGCGTTCCGTATTTCTGTCGACTGAACCAGCGATACCTATCATTCGTAAATTAATCATTCTTTTGTCTCGATTCTTTCTTTTCCGTGAATTGGCCAAACGCGCTTGCATAACTATCTGAAATGATTTGGATTCGTTCGGACTGCTCTGTCACTGAATCATCTGAAGTTGTTTCTCTGTCAGTAACAACAAATACAGAACAGATAGCGCTGTTTTCATGTGTTTCACTAGTTTACTTTGAACTTCTCAGCACGGCCCAATGTATAATGGAACGATAGCTTGAAGGAGTTGCGTTTATTCCCGGTCACCATTATTAATCAGCGTTGCGACATTTAGTGAGAAGTGTTTCAATTCGACCCACACCTCTCGTTTACAAACTACAAATCACTCGAAGATTAAACTAGTTTTAAATCAGATGAAACAGCCTCAAGATTCCCAACAAGACTGATGAGGAAAACAGGAGAAACATTGTGCCATGAATGAAGATAGAAGACTTTTAAATCCCAAAATCACCACCCTTACAAACATTTACCATGAATGAACTGTAGTAAATTACCATGGTATGTGGAAATGTAGAATATTTATATTGAAATCTATGTTATAGCCATTTATAATGCAATATATTTATTAGGTGGATAGGGGAATATATAATTTGTGTAGTTTGTACCTGTGTTTAGGCATTTTTTTTATAGGCCTATATAACATAACATATAATATAATATAATATATTTGACAGTGGCAATGAGTAGCCATGTATGGATTTAGCTGTGGTTACCAAATCTCACTGTGAGAATATTTTCATTTAAGCCTAATAACCTGAACTTCAAGATTCATCTTCATTTTAAATGTCACCTTATAAAACAGTATATTGTTGTTAAAGTAATTTACAACTAATGTACACATAAATCAGTTTACACAGAGAGCAATAAGATCATGTCAGCATCAGGTGTGATATCATCTTTTCCACATGCACTGGACACAAATCATTCATCGTGGTGAGTGAGCAATTGGCTGGTGTTTTTGTTTGCAGTAGGTGGACGAAGCGCTATATGTACCATTCTTCTATCTTGTTAAGCGAGATCACATGTACTATCAGTCAAAGATGAAAGAAACAGCCCTCCTCCTGTCTCTGCACATTCCTGTGCCGCGGCACACTGCCAGATGTTGAAAGAGATTGTGTTTCTAAAACATGCAAAATATCTGAGATGCAGCAGTCTCATCTTGACTTTGTAGAGCTCACTGATTCTTGAGTACTGGGACAAAACTGGCTTGAGGACTGCAGAAATAAGGCTCATGTATCTTGGAATTGTTTTAGATGATTCAGATGAGAATTTGTTCTACATGTTCAGATGGATTCACCTGCATTTGGGTGCAACCACCCGTTTTTCTTCACTTCATCACTCAGAATGGGTCAACAGCAACATCAGATACAAAAATGTTTCAAATATTTATGATAAATATTGGAAAATTTAGAACTACAGGACGTTTCAGCTCTATCTATTGATGAAAATCTGATGTTGACAAAAATATATATGCATTAAATGCAGCAGCATTTTTTTATTTATTTCCTTGTTTATTGATTGACTGATTGACTGACTGATTAACTGATTGATTGATTGATTGATTGATTGATTGTGTTGCTGCTACTAACAGGAACTACTTTAATTGTGGGAAATTATCTAAAAATCATGAAATCATAAAAAAAAAAAAAAAAACCTCAACAGTTATGTTGCCTAATTAAACTCGCAGCACGTAAAAAAGTTAGATTTTTTTGTATGTTGATTTAGCCAGATTTTATGAATATTTAGCCAGGACTTTGTTGTGAAATATTATAAAAGAGGGGTATTTAATATCTGTTTGAATCTAGTCTGATGGTCATTTTCAGAACGAATGGCAGGTAAAGTTGCGCGTTTGTCCAAAATGTCAAGAATCATTGCCGTAAAAAATCTTCTGATTCTCCTTTCAACATTCTCTATTTATCTCTCTCTATCTGTTCCTGTAGCTCTCAGCGAGATGATGTAAGAGTTCAGACATTGTTTGAACAGGAAACCATGAGACAACAGCTGTACGTACATTGACACCTTTAGGTCCTGGGTTTCCCTCTGGTCCTCCCAAACCCTGAGAGACAAAAGACATTATTGTTACACACATTCACATATCAGACTAACGCACACATCAGACATCATGAAACTCTAATATGTTAACAAAATGAACACTGGCTTTACCCAATGTTCATTTTTCTGTTCTGGAAATATATGCAAACTAGTGCATTTTGAATTATCACATATCATTTTAGAAAACTAGGACAAAACAATGTTTTGTGTTCTGTGATTGATCAATTGGAGAAGTATTAGTATTAGTTAATTTTTTTTTTACCTTATTTACCTGTGGTGTCTTGCATTAAAATGTTTATCACTGTTTACTGCATACTGTTTCACAGTATACCACGCAAAACATTCTAAACAGCTGCGTGATATTAATTTTAAATTAAGCATCACATTTAATAAACACGATTCGATTCGATTAGGCCATATCTTTAAAACGCTTTGGCTTATTGGAACGAAATTTGGTGCAAGTCATCGCCACCATGGTCTGATGGTACTGGAGCAGTTTAGGTACAGCGCCACCTACTGGACAAGAAATATCTAAGATTTTACTAAGCCATGAGCCTAAAATCTCCACCTTTGCTATGAGCAAACAAATCTACTTACAAGAATCAAATTTACAAGAAGAGTGTTACAATGAATGAAAAAAGATTTTAGATTCCTAAAAAGAAAACTGAAAAGAAAAACTTTTGAAAGATGATAACTGGATGCCACTATCCGAATTAATGCAATGCAGTGAGGTCATTAACAAAAATGTAGTATACTACTTTTTAAAATGTTTGTCATTCTGTTTCACATATTACTTTTGAAAATACTTGTACCACGCAGTACATTCTGAACAGCTGCATGATATTAATTTTAAATTAAGGATCCAATTTAAAGAAGTAACACAGAATCAATAAGATGTTTTTGTTGTTTTTTTAGTGGATATCGGTCACTGCACCTGCCTGCCAGGGTAACCTGCTGCCCCAGATACGCCTGGCAATCCTGGCAAACCCTAAGGAGAAAGGAAAGAAAAACGTGAATGAGAGATGAGAACGGCTGCCAGCGGACGAATAGAGCTCCTATTGTTCCCAGTGGCATCTCTCTCTCAAAGCATCCACGGGCCAGACCCGCTCTCCGCGGCCTGACCCTGGCTGAAGTCCAGACGGCGGCTCCTCTCCACTGCACGACTCCAGCGCGGATCATCTTTGCATCAGGTGACTGCATATAAAGACTGCGCTTTGTGACTGAATGAACCATGTTTTCCACTCAGTTATTGAGGAGGTACAAAGGTACAACTCATAGATCTGTTTAATGCCATGTCAAACACATAGGGAGGGAGAATTAAACCTGATTGTACAGGCAAAATATGAGTGGAAGGAGGGCTGCTTTATGAAAGAGAGGTCAAATACAATGCTAAAATCTAGCATTCAACTTCAGGATGTTTGAAACTTAATGTCAGCTCAAGCATGTCTCAAGAATCAGCGCACTACAACTGGAAGAGTTTACATCGATATGATGTACTAAACTAGGATAGCGAATAACTTCAGTACAGCAGCATGACAATAAAGCTCTTTTTAGTATGACCCAATAGTATGATTAGTAATAACAACAATTATACTTGACTTAGCAAGCACCACTAGCTAATTATAGCTTGTAGTCTGACAATGATTGAAACGGTAAAGTGTCAACGTGAAGACCTCGCAAACAAACTGACATCCACCTGAGTTGACACATCTCATCCGCTCACCTGTTCTCCTGGCAGACCTGCCGGTCCTGGATAGCCTTTGGGACCCTGCAGGTGAAAAAAAAAGTAAAGGAGATTATGACTCAACTCTATTACAGAACGCCGGTAAGAACACAAAGCAAAGAATTTTCCATATCCCTCAATGTTAAGAACAAGGAGAAATAGAGAGAGTCATACTTGACGTGTTATCTTTTCCACATTTCTGGGATTTTGTTGCCTAAAGTCCCAGTGGACTCAGATAAGACTAATAGCCTTTAAGAATTTCCCCAGAACTGTCAAAACCCTTTAAAGCTCTCCTCATCTGACAGCTCAAGCTCGAGCCCATGAAAGAAAGACAAGTCACGACAGTGAGACGGGGAGGGGAGGTCAGAACTCCTCACCTTGAAACATTTCTAGCCTGCTCTCGTGTGCTGGAACTGATCTGTGCCAATCGAACTGAAGCACAACAATGCAATCATAAAGTCACCTTTCCAAATATACCCTCAAATCTAATACTTTGATGTTTAGATGCCTGATTGATAGACGTACCGACAGCTGTTTGCCAGCAGGTGGCGCTGTGTGTCGGACCGAGCAGAGAGGTTCAAGTGTAGTGCAATCCTCTAAATTTGGAAAATTCCAAGCCTTCTGCATTGCTCCTGAGAAGACAATGATGTATCAGAGGTCACCGTGATTTATACCTGACCTGGTCTGGGCCTGTACGACTATTTCTGCTCAAGCTCTTTAAACATTTTACTGCGAAAAGCAGAGTGCTCTAGGTACTAATGACCTATAAAAACAGTATTTAAAGGGATTGCTTAAGTTCACCACGCTCAAGATCAAAGACTGTGGGAGGTGAGGTGGAAAACTGGTTAAGATCAACATGGAATGAAAGTCAAGACATCATTTTATTAGTTTATTAGGATTTTTAACTCTTTCTCCGGCATTGACGGAATTTTCCGTCATTTACGACACAACACTTCCTAGCCATTGACGGAATTTTCCATCACTTACGACAGGACTTTCCAGCTAGTCATGTGCCGATATTTGGTCATACGATATATCACCATAATGAATATGCACGATATCGTTATTGTGGGCACTTCAAAATACCGTGAATATTTATTTATTACGAATTATTCAAATTTTTATAATACATTTTAAGAATACTTTATCGCTGTATCTGCGTCAAAGGGACACGGACATTCAGATGTAAACAAGCCCAACGTGCACGAGAAGCACATAGTGCCTCGCTGAATATAAATATAAGTGCACGTTCACTCTCTGACAGCAGAGGGCGCTGATGGAACAGCAGAAATGCAGCGGTTACCCCGGAAACCCTTGTAAACAACGCAGCTGCTACTGAACAGTATTTAAAATGCTTCAAATAGCTATTCAGTTTTTTGTATTCACAATGTTGTTCATCACAGCACCAAATACTTAAAGACTTAATAAGCTATTTATTTTCAAACTTAAACAATTTTATATTTGACTACAACATGCTTTATAATGATTGAAAATGAATTCATTATTACCAAAGTGACAATGAAAAATACTTTTATTTAATCCTAGTTAATGTTAATTTCTTAGTTAAAGTTTAATAACATTACTAAAATCAAAAGTTGTAACTATTATTTAATGGACCTGAAATAAAACTAACATTGATCAGTTGTATTTTTTTAACTAACATTAACAAAAAAATATTTTTTATAAATATTTTTTATAATATATAAACATTTGACTTTATATTTTTTTGTGTATTGCATTAATGTATTTAAATGTTTAGAGTTCTTTATGTTATAAAGAAAGAGAGTTCTTAAACCTGTTATACTATGCAACACTTTTTTGCAACTTATAAAATAAAAGCTTCAGCAATTATCGCAACATGAAAATTTGATACCGTCACATGCCTATTTCCAGCCACTGACAGAATTTTCCGTAATTTATGACACAACACTTCCCCGGCATTGACGGAATTTTCCAGCAATCCATGTTTCCACTGTTATACAGTAAGGGGGCGCTAGTGAAGACGAAATGATTGTGAAGCTTTGGCGATGCTGATGGACTTGATCTAGGTGGTCCGTTTTGATTTTCATTCTGAATCCGAATCCGATTCGTCTTTGAGAAAAAAACGTGTTGCTTTTTCATGAAACTTACCCTCATTCAAGTGTTGATAAAAAAGAATGCATGAAGCTAGAATAAAATATTGTTTAAAAGCAGAGGCTCTGCTCTTTCTTTTTGATATTTTGCATGTTCAGATATTGTTCTGATAGAACAAAATATTCTGGGGGCCATGAAAATTTTGTGAAAATGATCAAAAATACTGGCATTGGCAGGCAACTTTTTTAAAAAAAAGCACATTGAGTTCAACATTGTTAATTCATGGAATATGTAATTTTCTGAATAACATCAAAGACTCAAGACATTACTATGAATAGGATGTGCAATGTGAAATATGGCAGAACAAGTCCCGCCTTCTAAATAACAGCCAATAAACAATTGGTAAAGCCATTGGTTGCCACAGAGAGAGTGTGGCACTGCACAGGTGCATTGGCTGGACCAACATGAAATATAAGCTATTTGAGCATAAGAAACAACATTTATCAGACAATTCCTGTCAGATATTGTTGCTGGTTAAATGTGACATTGGCAAGTAGTTTTTGAGATTTTAGGATTCCCCCATTCAAGAAAATTGGACTTGGTCTTGGATGCTCAAATATGCACTGCAAATATGGCCGCCGATTGAACTGACTTTCCTTGAAAGTGACTTTGATAATGTCACATTACAGTAACTTTTAAGACTGGTAGCCCAGCATGAGCTCAGATGCAAACTTAAGGCAAACTTAATTTCAGTCCCAAGCGCTGCATGCCACTTGTCTTTTGAATGCATGTTGCCATGAAACCACTTAAGAGGTGATCTTCACTTGCCTCATGATTCAATTTGATTACGATTCAGAGGGTAATAATTCGGTTATAAAACGATTCTTGATGCAACATAATGCTCTTTTCCTCCAATTTTTTTTGTTAATGACTATATTAATAATTACAATATAGCCTCTTTTTATTATTTTATCTTTGTTATTAAAAATAAGAACAAAGATGCAAATAAACTTTAGAACAAATACAATATAAGAAAGAAACAAGCAGTTAAGAGATAATACAGGAATTGAATAATCAGATGTAAAAAATAATTTAGTGTATTAGTTACAAATAAATTGATTATTATTAAAGCTACAAAAGTTATTCAGTCAAGAACAGTGCAGGATTCCCTCTTTGTCCTTTATTGTTTGATTAACATTAATGATACAGACAGAAGCAGGTTTATTAGGCTGCTGTCACTTTAAGAACGATTCTTTTCATAAAAACCGAAACATGCTTTGCTTCCGGAGGACATACGCAACTTTTTTTTTATTAATATATAATAAGAGCAGCCTACTTCATTTACAATAAAACAGTATATTAATATGTATGAGAGGCCTATTTAATTACATTTTTTAAAAATCGATTCTTTTGTTTTTATGCACCAATGCAGAATTGTTCACATTTGCATCGCGATGCAGTAAAAACGATTATGGTTCTGGTTTCGTCTACAGATCCCTGTGAAGGTCCAGGATCCACTAACCAAACCATACAGATCTGCTTTTTATCACTTCCCAGGTTCGACACCTGACCTTTTAGAACTAACCAAGCCCCCAAACTCAATGGAAAAATAAACTCTGTCCAAAAGGGCTCCATTTCCAAAGAAAACCACTCTTGGAGAATGCTCATTTTCTAAGAGTTGATCCACACAGTCTTAACAGTGCTCTTGGGATTGCAAGTGAAAATCCAATTACACTGGGCCACTGTTAGCAAAAGACTGACCTAAAATGAGCTCCGGCCAACAATTTCTAGTCATGACTAAAAGGACTTTACAACATTTGGTTCTCTTCACCTTATAAACCAAAACAAGAGCTACTGAATACTCCCTCATGATATCTTTCTATGCTCACCACCTCAAATATTACAAAAACATATCCTCTAGCTGAGTTAGGTGAGCTAAAACTTGCACCAGTTTTGCCTTTGAAGATGCAACACTGGACTGTTCCTGTCATCAGGAGTAAGTCACCCCGCAGAGTGCCTTTCCTCTAAAAGATGACCCTTGACCTTTAGGGGTTCTCGGGTTCTAAAGGAGCTCCCAAGTGATGGCGTGTCCCCGAGCAAAGCTACGTCTTGGAAAGTGTGAACAGACCTTCGCCTGCCCTGAAACATCACACAGGGTCTTTATTCTTGTCCGTAACCCAATCCAGCCGCTGCTGAGAGGGCCCTTGCCGCCATGGTGGCGGTAACAGATACTGTACGAACGGTGTGAAGAATGAAACACTACGTCTCACTGCTGCAAACAGAACATAATTCAGCTGAAAAAGGTTCTCGAGCAGTAAGGGAGGAGTGCAGGAGAACTTACCTTCAGACCTTGTTCACCTTTAGGACCCTGTGGACCTGGCCGTCCTCTTTCACCCTGAAATAATAAAAGAGAAAACGTTCAGTGTTGTCCTCCATACCTGGATGACAAAAGCAGAAGTAATTCAAAGTAATCGCCCTCACATTTCAAAGCTTTTTTTTCATGGAACCCAAACAAACACTCATATTTTGTATCATTTCTATTCTTTTCTTTTCAATAGAATGGAAAAGAGCAGAGCTTAAAAAAATTACCAAAAAAGGCACCATAAAAAGGCCATCACTTTCAAATTGTGCCCGCATTTTCCACCAACTTTGGTATTAATGGTTTACGTGTGTCTTGCGACCAATCTCCTTTGATGCCGAACCTGGTGAGAAACATTTTAATTGATACTTTGATATTTGAATTGAACATTTTTTGGAAGCTCGAAGGCCCCCAGTTTCCCATCCATTTGTGTTGTAGAGAAGATCTGATATTCTGCTAAAGTTTTTTTTGCTCTGGGCTCCATGAAAGAAGAAGTCCTACGGATTTGGAACGACATGAGGATGAGTAAATAATGACACTATATTTATTTTGGTGGGAACTATCCCTTTAAAGGCCAGGAAACCAATACGTAATTGCTGTAGTTTAGGGTTTTGTATACATTTCAAAGGACCAAGAGAAAAGATTGTATTTGTGTACTATTTACCGGTTCACCTGCCGGCGCCTGACCCGGGGACAGTCCAGGATCTCCTTTTGCTCCCTGGAACATGAACAAAGTGTTATTGCAGTTTGATGTCATATATCTGTAACATTTTATAACAAAGTCCCATTAGTTAACAATGAGCAATACATATTTACAGTATTTACTAATCTTTGTTAACGCTGATTATTAAAAATACAACTGTTCATTGTTAGTTCATGTCAGCTCAGGTCTATTAAATAATATTAACAGATACAACTTTTGATTTTAAAGGGGGCCTATAATCCCCCTTTTTTCAAGATGTAATATAAGTCTCCAGTGTCCCCAGAATGTGAAGTTTCAGCTCAAAATACCCCACAGATCATTTATTATACCATGTTGTAAATGCCCATTTTTGAGTGCATAAAACATGCTGTATCTTTAAATGCAAATGAGCTGCTGCTCCCCACCCCCTTTCCAGAATAGTGCTTCCTTCAACAGTTCCTGCCTGCATTGGATACTCTGCCAAATACTAACAAACAATTTAAAGCTGTATCAAGTTACACTTCTAATTTATCGTGTTCCGAGCGCACACATCTGAAGCATGCGCACAGAAAGCTGGCTGTCAGACGGCACATCTTGTGAGTATTAAACTAAGTTCTCTTTCACGTCTTACTGTGTTTAAACTGTCAAATACACACAAGGTTATGTCAAAAACACACAAAGTTCACATAAACACAGTCGGTTATGTCTAGACATTCTTGTCGCTACAATGGCGGAAAGTGTACAACTCGCTCAGGGCGGGGTCTATGCTAATGCGGCAGCGTCCGTCAGCAGTCGTGGGCAGGGCCTGAGCAACGTGACATTGCTTTGATCAGAAAATGAAAACGGCTTGTTTTGAGACGATGCTTATGATTTATGGGGGATTTAAAAAAAGTGAGTGGATTTGTATCATTATAGGGTGGTTGTCTACACACACTGCCAACACACATTTATGTTCAAACACCATGTAAAAGTACATTTTGCATAACAGTTCCCCTTTAATAAAGCATTAGTAAATGCTGAAATGAACATTAAGATTATTAAATGTTTCAAAAGTACTTTTCATTGTTAGTTTGTTAACTAATGTGGTTAACTAAAGTTAACAAATGGGTAGCGTTACCCATATATCCCATAAAAAAGCTGTCAAAAACGTATTTGTGAAGTCAAAGCAAACTCAAAAATCATGCCTAAAGTTCAAGAAGAAACATGCACATCATGTTCTCCTGTGCTGACAGATTAAGGCAAGTGTTAACAGTGGATTTGGTGAGATATGTGTATTCAAACACACTAAACCTCATAATAATGCAGATCAATCAGTTATATAGTGATCAGAAATGAACCAGTGATATCTGAATCCCAATCATTCTTTCATTTATCAATCCATTCACCCATGGACCAACGATTCAATCAATAATTTCATCCATCAACATCATGGTTCATTCATTCATGGATTCATGAATTTATTCATAGATTCATTCTGTACAATATTGTGCTTTTGTACTACAAAAGACATTTTAATTACATTAAAATGCATCTAAATCCAAAGGGAGTCACTGGAAGTTCACTGGAAGTAAAGTCTCTTGTCAGGGACCCAATTTACTGTAGCATGTCAATCAAACAACTCCAAACCCATACAGGCCTGAATGAGAGCTTTATGGCTTCAGTTCAGCTTGAAATGAGCAGTTTGATGGAAACACAATTGCTGTCATTCAACACAAGACAGCGCAGATTTGATGCTTGCAAAACACAACTTTACTGAAGCAAATCCTGCTCTGAACAGAATGTCAACAGAGCAGATAAGCTGCAATCATGTAGGACAAGTCACAGCCAAACCTCTCAAACCTGTGAAGCATATCTTATCTCTCTCTCGATTTCATCCCTAAAGTTTTTAAAAGGCATATAAAGCACAAAGCACTACAGCTCCGTCTTGTTTCTCCGGGGTCCCAGCAGATGTGCGTGACTCATCTGTGGGCTGCACCGAGATGCTTCACAGTTTCCACCATCTCCAACTATATCCGAGCTCAGTTTGGCCCCCGGTGATGTTATCTGCAGCGGATGACCCTGCTGCCCACTCATGTCATCTCTGAAGAACACTCACTGGACAGAGAGATGAACACTTTGTCCTGAAGCTTGATGGGAAAATCAGATCAGCATATTTGGAACTTTAAAGTGCCCCATTATGCTTTTTCGAAATATGACCTTTCATGCAGTGTGTAACATAGTTGTTTGTGAATATTAAAGGTCTGCAAAGTTTTAAAGATCAAAGTTCAGATAAATGGAGTTTTTGTCTCCTAAAAGAAAGAAGTGATTCTGAACGGCCTGAAATGAGTCATCAGTGATTCCAGTCTCACTTCCTACTCGAATCTACGTAGGCTTATAACAAATTAGCATAATGCCCGCCTATGGTCTTCATTGGCTGAAAAGTGTCTCTTTGCCCCGCCCTCAAACAGTGTAGTTGTATCTGAGACTGGAAGAGTTTGATTTGTGCTGTTCATGTCGAGAACACGCTGCTAAAGCAAATCCACTTTGATGAGATTGATACGGTAAAACCGACACCATTGTTACTGTTCGTATCACTGTGAATCATGTGCCGAATTATTTAGTTTAAAAGTAGACATTTCAAGCTTTCTATAGATATATTTCTCATGTCTGTGAGGCAAGCAGCCGCTGGAACCCCCCCCGCAACCACGCCACGCCTCCATGTCATGATTATATCGTCAGATATATTTGCTTCTTATTTATTAAATCCAGGCAATTGGTTGATGAAACATTGATTAAAATTAAGATACAATTTTTACAAAACGAAATTCACTTTAACGAAAGGCTTTCTACAAAACAAAACTTAATGAAGTGGTCAAAATCATGTCTGTCCCACTACATGTCTCCTGATATATTGCGCATCTTATGATGTTTTCTATCTTACTCATGCTGTTCACTTTTCATAATCAAATAGATGAAATTAAAACATAGCATAGGCCTATTTAAACATAAATATGAAACTACGTTTTCTTTAATGGCCAACAACATGTAGTACAGTACAGAGAATTTATCATGAGTCACGAGTCGGATCAAGCATCATTTATTTTTAGACATATTTAATATTGGAGGCATCCAAGTTATCCAAGTTAAGTAACGCAATAGTTACTTTCCCTGGTAATTAGTTACTTTTATAACGATGTAACTCAGTTACTAACTCCAACTATTTGTGAAAAGTAACTAGTAACTATAACTAATTACTTTTTTAAAGCAACGTGCCCAACACTGATTGTTCATGTCGAGAGAACGCTGTTTTCTGCTGCCAAAGCAAATCCACTTTGATGAGATTGATACAGTAAATCCGACGCCATCGTTACTGTTCGTATCACTGTGAATCAAGTGCTGAAATTCAGATATGATAATGAGTGTTTGGTTTCTGACCAGTCACAACAGACTGGGCCGTCTGATCAATCAGAAAAGGTTGATATTTGACTTAAACATAACGGGGTCCTCTAATAAGTCTGTCAAAGAGCAACATCCGAGCGATATTTTATTCCTGTGGGAAACCCTCATCACACTGAGATGCAATTAGTGGTGAAAACAAGCAAGTAAAGCAGTAAAGCGCGCTGAGTGTGGTCGCGGGAGCCCGCAGACGTCTGCTGTGCAGCACAAACCACATCCACACAGAACATTAACCTCCGGCGCTCAGCTTTACGAGCCACATCACTTCCTGCCGGGACATTTTAAAGCATGCAGGGCCTCCTATGGACGTCGTCCAGCACAGATCTACACGCTCAGCGTGAGCAGCAGTCCAAGCTCTGATGAAACTACATGTTTGACTGAAATCCTTTCACATGGAAACCGTCATCAGTGCTGAAGATTAACTCTGACACACACCTTGTTTCCACTGCTGGAAAAACTGAACAGGTCAAATCACCTTCAGGACACACCTGCTGTTTCCACTCACACACACGTTTTCTTTTCCACGACTTTCACGTAACATCCCACAGGTTCAGTCCTGCTGGAGCCAACGTGAGTATGTTTATTATCTTTATCAAGAACAAAGTGGTAATATTTCACGGACGAACCCTTGAGGGGTTTGAACCTGCAACCTTTCAGCAACAGAACAGATCTTTAACTGTTATGGTGAATTGTTTTAATTTTAAAAATAAATGCTAATTCAAAATAGTAATAAAAGCTACAATAGTATTTAAATAATACTAATATAACACTGCTGCTGCCAACTTACACTTTCCATGGATTCACACACACACACACAGTTAACAGGCTCTTAATGTCGTGTCTATATATACACATTTTCCTCTCATCTCTCAGCAGATCAAACTGTCAGTGTCTCCCCAGCGGCTCTTTCCAGTGTTTTCCCAATCCTCCACGTCACACACACACACGTTTTGAAAGGTGGCGAGTTTGAACAGGAAGAATCGATGTGAACGAGCATCTAGAGAGCGGACGTTGCGCTGGCGTAACGGCACAGACTTGTCCGTCGCTCTCGAGATCGTAACAACAGCGGGAATATTATTGTAAACCCCTGAGCCCGGCTGGAAGACAATGTGCGGAGAGCCCCAAAACAGGAACTTACCTTCGGACCAGGTAAACCAGGTGGCCCGGGGCTCCCGTGAGGACCAGACGGACCCTGAGAGAAAGAAAGAGAGTCAGACTATCCTGCATTCGATCTCAAGAACAGATTAATCAATCAAACAGATCAATATTAAATGACTTTGCAAACACATTTACTGAATAAATCCCTCAAAAACTTTCTGAAACACCTGAGTCAAAGTCTGTCATCAGAATGATTTGGTTTAATTCTCTCCAGAAGCGTCTCACATGATTGTGTTCCCAAACACCAGCGTCCGAACGCAAGAGAACTTTTTTGTCTGACGCTCTGAGATGAAACTCATTTATGATGGAGGAATAAAGAGCCCATTCCTGCAGGATCAACCCTAACCTATTTTGTGCTTCTGAGTTAGTCTGGAGTTAAGAGTGACTCAGATGGTTCAGGAATGATCCTGACAGACAGCGTCTGAGAAAAACCATCAATCATTTACTGAATTACATCACTGACAGCAGACCCTACGGCCAGTGTGTGACTCAAGAAACATGTTTAAAGGGAACCTTTTATTCATTTTTACTTTCAGTGTGTGTAATGTTGATGTTTGAGCATGAAAAAGGTCTCCAAAGTCCCTCCAGCAGGAGTTCTTCTCTATATCAGTGTTTCTGAACTCCCTCCATTGTAGTCTTGAGTTTTCTTCCAGGAACGAACGCGTCACAATATTCCTCATTTAAATAATTCATACGCAGAATAAAGGTCCGGGGCCTCTACTAGAACAGGTTTTCCTGCTTGAATGTTGATTATTTTCCTCATATTCTCCATTGTTCAGCTCCTCTCTTCCCAGTCTGTCAGTAACGCTCTGTTTAGTTCCTGTCTCTATGAAGCCCCGCCTTCTGAAAAGCACAATGTGCTCTGATTGGTGTTTGGAAAATGTCCCGCCCCTTACCATAACCGGCAGTTTCAACACACTACTAACTAACTCAACCAGGCTCCGCCCCTTTATTCTGCGCATTAATTATTTAAATAAGGAATGTTGTGACGTGTTCGATCAGGGAGTGAATATTACCTGAGCACAAACAACTGTGGAAAGTCTCATGTTTTCTAATTGTTGGAAACAATGTAAGCGAGACAGACAGATGTTGCATGAATCCGTAACACAGAGAAACAGGATTCACTCCACGGCAAACAACCGGTTTTAACTTACTCGCGGTCCTCTCTTTCCAGGGGGTCCGGGGAGACCCGGGGGGCCGGCGGGACCCTGCAGAGAAACAAAGATGAGCAGAAAGAGAGATCAATTCATGAACAACTGTTTCTTAACACCACAAGAAAGACAGTGTAATTGGAACCGCGTGTCTTTCCCAACACAGAAAACCACGTCTGCCGTCTGAGAGAGACGCTTCAGCTCCATGAATCAAAGCTCAAACCAGAACAAAACAATCTGATTCATGAAGGGAGAGAGAGCTGGCCTGCTGAGCATGACTGTACACACAGTGTGAAAACATACAGACAAATAATATATACACTGTATCCGTCAAAAGTTTGGAAACATTACCATTTTTTAATGTTTCTGAAAGAGTCTCTTCTGCTTGCCAAGGCTGCATGTATTTGATCAAAAATACAGTAAAAACAGTGAAATATTATTACAATTCAAAACAGCTGTTTTCCAAGTAAATATGTAATTTATTCCTGTGATCAGAACATCATTACTCCAGAACAGCATTTATTTGGAACAGAATCTTTTGTAACATAATAAATGTCTTCACTGTCACTTCTGTTCAGTTTAATGCATCCTTACTGTACAAAAGTTAATTTCTCTTAATTTCTCTTTTTTATGGTATCAAATTGTTAAGCAGCATATATATATATATATATATGTATATAATTTTATTTTTTCTTTTGATATATAAGAGGTCATCGAATATCCTGTAAGTTTCAGAACTAAAAACCTCCTTGTTGGTCCAATAAAAGCTTTTATTGACACCAGACCCAGAGAACGATTCGTCCTGGAATGTGCCTATAGGAGAAACTCCGCCTCCACAGAGGAAATCAACGCCTACTTCATCATTGCATCATTAGCCCCGCCCACTGGTGTGTTAGTGAGATGAGGAGGAGAGAAGAGCGATACAGGACTAAAATAACATTACCTTTCAAAGGATCCTAATGCAGGAATATGCTTATTTATTTTCAGTTGAGCTTTATTTATTTGTATTCGGTACATTTCACTGTGGATTCTTTGGGAAATCAATCGCATTTCGGCACAAACAGACTTTTAGGATATGAACTCGACAGTAATGCAACAACATGTCAGTAACTGTGTTCATTCTAATGCCTGATCTGATATTAATGATTCATGTACAGTCAGATGATCTTTGTCTGTATGTCAGTAAATCAAACCTGTGACTAAACGCTCAACTTCACCTTGCTTCTCTTAGTAGGATGAAAATAATCTGTTATTTAAACTGTGATTAAATTATATACAAGCGATCAAAGAACGCTCCCTTTACAATCGCTGGAGCTGTCAATCAAACAGCACGAGTTTATCAGTGACTGAGTTCTCCAATTTTATTCAAGGAATCTCTTAGTTACATCACTGTTAGTTATGATGAAAGCATTCGTTAGTGTGCAGAAATTGAGTTGCAATGACGAGATCACTGCTTTCATGAGCTCAACAACATGTCTGTGATCGACTACAGTGTTCATCACTGCAACCTTTCATGCCACGATCTCAATATAATGCATAGATCTAAGTAATGCAACACTTTTCATGATTAGTTAACCTTGAGAGCTGTAATAGTAAAACACGCTAAAAGAGTAATATTGGCTATTTCATATGGAAAGATGTCAGCCAATCACAGCAGTGGGCGTTTACACTGAAGTCTCACACAGACACGCCCCTTAAAACAGAGCGTTCAAATCAGAGGATAAATCAGGGAAGGAAAAATGCCTTTTATTTCTAAATTATGACGATTTTGATGTAAAAAGCACAGTAACATATAAGTGCACCCCAGGAAACATTATAAAACAATAAAACAACACAGTTCATGACCTCTTGAGATTAAATAGCAAGAGAAAAAAATGATATAATAGTACATATTATATTATTAATATATTATTCATGTAATAATACAATATATACATATATATTTTTCTCCTGTTATTTATATATATATATATACTACCACTAAACATCAGGAAGCATTTGTAAACAGAGCAATCACAGATCTATAAAACCTTTCATTTAAACATTCCATTAACCTGCACTGATGCTCATTATCCTTTGAGGAACGACACGCGCCTCAAGCATCGCTAACTAAACAACCCTGAATCGTTTAGAACATTCTTTTTAAAAGTCTCATAAAAAGGCCTCATAAAAGGCCATTAAAAATTCACACTGACCCTGCTGGTTTGGTAAAGCTTAAACAGCAACATTTACCTGGTCAAGATTAACAGGACATGGATTCACTGGTCTTCTAACCAACACTAACCAGCATAAACCTCCTGAGCAAGCAGGGATGTTTAACTGCCCTCAGATGGAACAATAAGAGAGTCTGTTCAATGCTAACGAACGAGCTGAAACCAACATCACAGTTTATTCACTCTGTGAAAGTGTGTCCACAGGTGAAACCGTTACAATCATGATGTTTGCCAACAGTTGGAGACAATAAAAGTAAAAACTTTAGTGTTTGCAACAACTGTGCATCTGCTAACTATCTAAACCAGAGCAGCTATTGGCCAGTGATTGATTTGTAGCCAAGGTGAGGAGATGGTTAAGTGTGACAGCTGCTACAAACAGACCAGTGACGAATTACTGCAAAAGACCGACACATTCAAATATTAATATACATTAACTTATATCATCCACTTCAAGTACGAGAGTGCTATATAAGAACTTAAGGCAAGACTGGCAGAGAAGAAAATTCCCTACGATGGCTCTGTATTATGACAACCATTATTTAAGAGACCCACATAAACAAAGACTCACAGGTTTTGAAAGGACCAGTCGTCCTCCTAATGTGTCTCTTATGTTTTGGCTGCTTATTGACAGAAGTGTGTGTAGGAACATCTGGAACGGAGGTTAGTCGTGCACAGCCTATCAGAGAAGACGAAATGTTTCAGGGCCATGCAGCTGTGTTCAGGGCCAGATCTGTGGAAACTCTGAGAAATCCAAAGGCTGTATCTGAATCTACATGTTTAGTAATTAAAAGCGCTGTTGAATCTTAGCATTAGCTCTCACAATCACAATGTAACAATCCAACTTTCGTCTTGTCAACTCAACTTTTAAAAGTTGAATGAACGACTGAATGTAGAAAGATTTGCAATGACATTATAAGCATTGATGTTACATAGTAACAGTGATGTAGAACACTCTCAGTGCATCAGTTTGTTGAGAAATCACAATAAGTTATATAAAATTCTGTACACCAAAGCAAGTTGTGCTGAAATGGAAGAGAAACATCATACAATGTTTGCAACACAATATATAATCAAAAACACTACATAGTAGGCATGCACCAAAATTTCGGCCACCAAAAATCTATATATGGGTCAATGACGTATAAGGATATTTTAAAATACAAAAAATAATAATATGTATTGCAATTGTTCAAACATTAAGAACGTTGTGTATGCATAAATTTGTATTAAAATTTTAAATTAAGTGATTTTAGTGTTTTTTTAACTAGAGGAATTGGCCATAGCCTTAAAAAATGTCATGTGGTGCAACCGTGATATATCTTAAAATTAACATGCTTGATTTTCAGTAATTTAAGTGTTTAGAAACAATCCAACAGATGAGCTCAAATTGCACAAGAAGTTAATGCTGGTTCTGATAGAAAGGTGTCAGAATACACAGTGCATCACAGTTGGGGATGCATAGCCGCAGACCAGTCATGCTGACACCTGTCCACCGCCGAAAGAGCCAACAGAAAGAGCCTAAGCATTGTTGCAGACCCCATGTACACCAGACAGGATAATGCCACAATATATGTCTCATTAAAATGATTGAACTTCATTAAAAAAATATGAATGTTTCGGTTTTGGCCCAGAATTTTCATTTCGGTGCACCCCTATTACATAGAGCAAAAATATCTATTATTTCTGAATAACAAAGATTTATGTCATCTAACTACCCATTGACAAAATGCAAATTATTTGAGTGCATCATCAGAGCATGATCAGAAGCCTGACATTCTAAGTTTTTAAGTTGCTCAAAAACTAAATGGCCGACTTTAGCGAACATTGTGCCCAAAACCCCTATAAAAACCATCAAGACAGACCAGCTAATGTCCTGGTTTAAGCTGGAAAGCGAGGGTGAGTTGACGGTGCTCTGGATAAATGTATTAAAAAGTTTCTGTGCTATAGAAACAAAACTGAAGCTATCCATCTCATTCATTGATTTGTACCTTCAAGGCATAATTATAGTTACAACAGGAGAGGAAAGTGCAATGAAACGCTGACATTGGATAGTCCCAGCTGGTGAGTTTACCTCCCCCAGTTCTTCCAAGAGAGGAATGCACCGTTATCCCTCAGCCAAGCGAGAGCACTTAGGGTGACGTCCAACAAAAATATCCACAAAGTCATGTCTAATATCCACATATCCTCACAAGAACCACTTATGCAAACACCATAATTGTGCAAGCAACTGTTTGAACATGAATAAAACATTATTTTAGAGAAGCTTCAGGGCATTATCATAAGATCATCCGTTTCTGGCTCATATAAGCATTAATTTATTAGCATGATTGAATATATTCTGGGATTCTGGAACTGAGGTTCACAGTGGCCTACTGACCTACACTTGATAAACTACTGCACTTTACCCTGCAGTTCTGCTGTTCAGAGTTTATTTAGAATTTGCTCTAAGGAAAGCCTTGTTCCTCGTGCTATAAAAGACTGCCTTGTGAGCCAACAGTGATAAACCCTTGGAAAAGGAGAAAGATAACTCTTTTTCTTGTAGCAGAGCCATGCAAGATCTAAGCTAGTGCAAACATTTCTTAGCAATCTCTGTGGCAGCACACAAATAATGAAATGCATACATTAAACTTCATTTGCACACAAATTCGTATCATTTTGTACTAGTATAGCATAGATGTAGACCAAGAGCTAAGCTAGTATTGATCATTTTTTTTGCTATTATTTGCTACTATCTCAATATTATGTTGCCTTAAAGACCTCTTAGGAAGTGATAAAATTGATACTACGGAAAATATCAATTGTTTTCCCTTTTCCCTACCTAACAAAGACAGGAAGCGATACACTTGTGCCAAAATAGCATTGTTGGGTGATGCAATCAAAGGATAATCTATATTTTTCATAATTTGCATGCTGACAAAAAGAATGATGGGAATTGTATGTTCACCAAATTTCAGAAATGGGCATCACTGTTCATCAACAGTGCACAAACTAATTGTACCATCAACACTCACCATTACAGCTTAACTTGATGTCTATGAAGGATACGCCTCCGGCTCGGAAAGATAACCCAGAGTTTCCCCACTACTAATAACAACATTGTGGTGGCATTCGTGTGCACTCATCTCGTAAACATGATTATTCCAACATGACTTTGAAAGCAGAATTACATGAACCTTTCCTGAACATGAAGAGTGTTTTGACATCACCTGGTTATCTTGTTGCTAGGTGATGCAAAGCCCTTACAAATGGAGGTGCAAATTAGCACATCAGTCAAATTACAGCATGGGCAACTGGCGGCAACTTGAAACATGCTATTATAACCACCTGTAAGTCCGGGAGGACAAAAACAATCATCTCACTTCTAAATCACTACCTGTCACTGACGAATAACTTACTTGTTCTCTTGCCCAGTGGACTCCTGATCAAATATGACTCTCAGAAACACAGCCAAGTTCATGCTCTCTCAAAGAGCTTTTCATTCTACCCAAGAAAAACCCATAAATTAGCTTGAAACTCTTATGCATTGTAATTTGGATAAATTCTCAAGTAGAGCTTTGCTCTGGCTTGCAGCGACTTGATTCTGCACATAAAGATTATGGAAGTCATTCAAAAACATGAGAAATATAAACAGAGAGCACTTACTGGAGGGCCTGGTTCTCCTTTAGGACCAACAGATCCATCATAGTCAAAGAAATATTCATCTTCTTCGAAACCATAGTAGTCATATCCATAACCCTCCGAGTATCCTACATCGGGCGTCCCCTCCTGGACCTGCTCCTCGGATTGTTCCACTAGGTTATAGCTGCTCTCTTCACGGTACAGGACGGTGCCATTCACTTTAAGATTGGTCTGCAGAAGCTCCTTGTTGGATTGGGTGGATCCTCCGTCATTCCTCAGGGCCTCTTTCAAACGGCTCTGCTTGACGATGGTGATCAAGTCCGGGGTGGCCCGTGTTGCTCTTGGCTTCTTAAGGAGTGGCTTATTCTCTGTGTCATTTTCACCATCAAGATTCATGCCTGGGTTGCTGGTGGTAGTCTCCGGAGTAAAGGCCAGGGATTGCTCCTTATTGATGGGTCCTGGAGATGTTTTCATTAGCCTAGGTGTGCTGGAACGAAATATCGGAGCGCTTGTGGTTGAAAGCTGGTCATAAAGTGCTGTGGGAATAGAGTTGGTGGCCGTAGTGGAGTGATCAGCAAGAGTTGGGATAAATCCCAGAGTATGTGATTCGGAAGAGCTGCGGTGGAACTTTGGGGAAGGTGAAACTGATGGGAAGTGAGACTCCGTGCTCCCTGACAGAGATCGGAAGGTGTCGGACAGTCTGCACTGTTTTTTAACATAGTCGCAGTAGTTTGCCGCTGCTTGGGCCGAGGGGTAGATATCCAGCTGGCACAACGCTCCTTCAAACTGCACTGCCCTGGAGTCCATCCTGCCCACGGAGAGGCGGCCTTCAGAACCCCAATGTCTGCGGACGTGTCAGTGTTTCCTCGCTGTACTGCACGACTCCGCAGCGTGCATAGAGTGATACGGAGCGTGGCCGAACCCCCACAGAGAAGGAGTGCCACTGTCCATCTTGCACATCGTACTTGAAGTAGACAGACGCTTTCTCGCCTGTGTAAACCACTACTCTGCCGGGCAGGAGCTGCAAGCCAAACTGCAGTCGGTCCCTGCCGTCACGCATACTAAAAAGAAAGGCATTGTTCGCTCGCCAGGAGCTTAAACTCACTATGATGGAAAACTCCTCCTCCACGCCTGCGGGGAGCAGGCCCAACGATGGGGCCTCAATGAGGGCATCCCGTCCGAGGATAGCCCCAACACCAGGGGGCAGGATGGAGAGGGATGAAGCAAGGGAGGTGAGGTAAGCTGTCCCGGAAGAGTGTACATCTCTGTGACCGGAAAGGCCCAGCTGATGAATAAGGTCTACACCTTGAGAGAAAGAGAGAGATAATTGTAAGCAATAAGGTACGCAGGGTTTGGCTAGGTTGGTTGGTTTTGCCAAGGTGTTTAGGGTGGTTTTAACATAATGATAGAGTGCGTCCCAAGTTAGTTCAAACCTCTAACGCAGTGGTTCCCAAACTTTTTAGCGTGGAGGGATCACCATCCTTCTGCGTACCCCCTCTCTTCCACTTCGACTGCAGTCACACCTTTACCATTAAGGGACAATATTTGCCCCCTAAATTGATTTCCCAGTGCATATTTTTACTTTTATGAATAACTTTATAAAATAGATAACATTTTAAATAAAAAATGTTCAATAGAGAGAATATGCAATGATGGTAAAACTAAGAAAAACTTTTAAAATATTAAACTAAAACCACCAGTAGGTGGCAGCAAGTCACTGTTTTTATGAGTGAATCATCGAGTCATTCATTCAGTAACGAAGCAAGTGGCTGTGAATGAGTCATTGAATCACTGACTCGATTCGTTCAAAGCTGCGGAATTGTTCGCGAAACACGTCGTGTGTTGTAGTTCTGCTGTGGTTTTCGTTAGAACTATTATTTCGTTGCAAAATAGAGTAAATACTGACAGTTTAAAATGTATGTTTTGTTTTTTGACCTGTTGTATAATAATGTCACGTTTGCAGTCATGTGGAACAATTGCATTCTTGCTCGTTATCATCATTAAATACAAGAACTCACACAAGGTATGTTTTTGTATCGGAGAAAGTTTGAGTCTTAAATTGAAATTAATCCATTATCTGTGTCTATATTTGTTCTTCATGCGAGTAAGTGCTAAACCCCCACTTTTACAAAGGTGCATTGTCGAGAACGACAGTAATCTATCATATGCATGCTGCTTGTGTGGATACAGTCATTTTTGACTGCAAATGATTTGGTAATTTAATTAAATGTACTGGATTTACGACTTTTTAGCAGTTAGAAATACATGCTCGATTTTAATATTTTAAGGTAGAATTAAATGAACTACTCAGCATTTTGTTCACGTACCCCCTTTTGTCACCTCACGTACCCCCAGGGGTATGCGTACCCCAGTTTGGGAACCACTGCTCTAACCTAAAGTAGGTTTGTCAAAAGTACCGTCTTCAGTACCAAGTAGGTACTGAAATTCAAAAAATGTGACGATACCAACATTTCAGGGCTGTTGAGCTGATTCTTAAACACCTCTGATTGGCCATTGTGTTCACATGCTCAATTTATATTTTCACATTTTTTACATTTTTTGACAACCCTAACCTAAAGGATTAGCAACTACTCCACGCAATACCCTCTAGGCCAAGGATTTAAAGGTACCCTAGAACACTATTTCACAAGAAATGTGTCCCCTGAATGTGTCTGTGAAGTTTCAGCTCAAAACACCCCATATATTTCTATTTTGGGGTGGGATTAAAAATGCTCTGATTTGGTGTGTGTACACCTTTAAATGCTCATGCTCCCTGCCCCCAAGCTCACGACTGCATTAAACATTGCATGAACAATACCGAAGTTCGCAATAACTCTCAAAATGGATCTTCATGATGCAGCATATCAGATCACGTAAGTATGGCATATTGTGGATGCCTACATTTGATTCTGAATGAGGTTGATAATGCTGCGTGGCTAAAGCTACACTGTTGGAGAGATTTATAAAGAACGCAGATGCGTTTACAGAGAACAAGTGTTTTCAAGTTAAAATGAAAATAACAACATGGCTCTTGTCTCCGTGAATACAGTAAGAAACAATGGTAACTTTAACCAGATTTAACAGTACATTAGCAACATGCTAACAAAACATTTAGAAAGACAATTTACAAAGAGTTATTATCAATCCATCTGCCATTTTCGCTATTGTCATTGCTTGCATGCTTCACAATACCTGCAGAACGTCTGATGATTCAGCTGTGCACAGATCCAGACGTTAATACTGGCTTGTCTAATGCCTTGAACATGGGCTGGCATATGCAAATATTGGGGGCGTACATATTAATGATCCCGATTGTTGCGTCACAGTCGGTGTTATGTTGAGATTCGCCTGTTTTTCCGTGGTGTTTTTTACGCACAAGATTTACATATGAAGGAGGAAACAATGGAGTTTGAGACTCTTGAACTCTTGTTATTAAACTATGCCAAGGTAAATTTAAATGAATTAATTTGGTTGACAGTCACCATAAAACAATTTCTGACTTTGAGGGCCTCTATAATACAAACCACACAAATGGTATGAATATACGCTTTGACATCCATGATATCACAAATTACCCATGAGCCCTTGCATAGTCCTAGCATCTGTGGTCCAGATGAAGAGAGAGAACGAGGGGAAGGTGGGGTCTCAAACCACACATCTCTTTTCTCCCTTTCTCTTTCTGTGTAGACCATTCTCTCTTTTTTCTGTCATGTGTTATTAGTCTGTGCGCATCTGAGTGGCCAGGGAGAGGAGAAAGGATGTTTTTTGAGGAACTAATTTCTTGTCATTTCTGTTTAGTTTAGACAAGAGTTCCTAAATGGACAGTGTCCTGCAGACTTCAGTTCCAACCCTAATTAAACACACCTCTCCATAATTCGCAAGTAAACACTGTGATAAGCTTGTTCCGAGGTGTTAGGTTAGGGTTGGAACTAAAGCCTGAGTTGAAGGTATCACACATCATTTTAAAGCTTTCTTGTATCCCAGTTTAATGAGCTAAATGCTCATAACCCAACTTTCCCATTTGCACCCAACTTAAAAGGTACTGACTCTGGGTGGAAGTCAACTTGTCTAAACGCCATTTCTGCACCACTAGAGTCTCTAAACAGAATTGCAAAACAGTCAGGACTAACAGATAGTCCTGCACTAAAACTCATTGATGCAGTCAATGCTGCCGTGTCAGGCTGGTTGGGACGCTCATGCAAAGCGAACAACGTTTAATAGCGTCTCGGTTTTACACTTTTCAGGAGAATCAACCTATAAATGGCTCACTTGCTGTCTCTGCACATTAAGCTAGGGCAGAAGAATTTTAACATTGAAAAAATTACACACTTCAGCTTTAAATACATCGTAAAGTTATTTAGCCTGAGGGCAGCCGAGCACATCCTTGAAGTCTGTTTTTGAGATCAAGTGAGCAGGAACGTCTGTCCTCCTGTCAGGCAAGCTTTTACACGGTTTGAGAATGACCATGGAGAGAAACTGCTCTGGTAAACAGGCACTTTCATTACTAATACAGACTTTGTTTTAGTTTAAACTAATTTCTCCAGCCTACACTCAAGCAGATGACAAGCAAAAGGCAACAAGACACAAAGTCACTGTTGTTCCCGCTCGCTCTTTCTGTTCTTTGTTTTACAAGTTACAGTGCCTCGAAACTCTTTGTGGACTGATACACCGTGGTTTTAAAAACAGACGTGATCTTAACCATGAAAAAAAGAGAGAATTGGACTTCAAAGCTCAGCCAGCCATGTTTCTGACTGGTTGCACATGGGCGACCCTGTGAACTTTCACCTCTTTGGTGGTTCAAATTGATCATTGAACAGCAAATAACTTATTTTTAGAGTGCCGGCGCGATGAACAAACATGAAGAGATGCAGATAAATCCATCTTTAGTGCCTAACAACTTATGCCAAGCTGCAGATAAATAAAAATATTACTATAGTAATGGCCAAAAGTGATGTCCGTAGGGAATATTTGTTTTTAATGACCCTACAAGTTTGAGTAAACCATCAAAAAACGATACACAGACTACAGCATAATCAGATATTAAAATCTCTTGTTTCTGTTTCTTTGTATGGCCAAACATTATATTTGGCATGTTTCATTGCGTTATCACAAATAAAACAATTCACAACTACGCAATATGCTTACAAAACACATTTTGAACAAAGGGTAAAGATGTTTATTTTTCTAGGCCGGACATCACTTTTGGCCACTACTGTAAGTATTAGACTTAAAAGTGTAACCTGTCCCCCATTTACTTGACTAAGTGATCAGACTAAGCAGACAATTTTCACCTGATATGAAACAAAAGAAGACGACTAACACTAACAGAGCAAACAGCAATGTTACCACCTCGCTATGGAGAAATGTCATGAAAGCATGATAATAAAGATAATTTGGTAGTGAAAATATGAAAATAATGTGTCATTTTTTTGCCTTTATTGTGATAGGACAGTATGTAGACAGGAAGCAAAGCCAGGACTCAAACTCGGGTTACACGAAGTGCAACGGCGCTATATGCCGGTGCTGCCCACTAGGCTATCGTCACCAACAATAATTTGTCATTTTTATCCTATTGTTTGTTATATTTATTTGCCTGGTCAGTGTTTGTGGGTTTTGAAATCATATGGTGAAGTGATAACTAAAGCCTGCCTGGAACTACTTTAGATGTGTGTTTACTGGAAAATAATTGCACACCTTAGAACATTCATCAACCAATCAGAATCAAGCATTCAACAGCCCCGTAGTATAAACTACATGCATATATTTTATTAGTTCATGCATTCCCTGGGAATCAAACCTGAGTAGATAGTACGCAATTCCAGACAACATAATCTTCTCTAAGCATGCCGTGTAATGATAGTAAAGCAGTTTTCTAATGATATACTTCAAGGGTTCAAGGATGTTGTGCAATCATAATTCATGTGTGCTTGTGTAACATCTTTACTGCAGGCTGTCCTCTATTGTTTGAAGGTGTTTCGGTTATTTTTATCAGCATGTGTCTTTTCTTCCTAATGTCAGCTTGAACAGCAGCCAGACTTGTATCTCAGCAAGCGTTTGATCTTTGTACCATCTTTGTTTTAGTGATGATTTCAGATAAAGATCAAATGCTGTGTAAACTACACCAGTGTGTGTGTGCTGTAAGACTATACTATCATTAAACTGAACAAAAGTGACAGTGAAGATATGATGTTACAAATAAAATTATAATGTTCTTCTGAACTTTCTATTGATCAAAGAATCCTGAAAAATAAAATGTATGAAAATCTGAAGCAGCACAACTGTTTTCAGCATTGATAATAATCATAAATGTTTCTTGAGCATCAAATCATCATGTTAGAATGATTTCTGAAGGATCATGTGACACTGAAGACTGGAGTAATGATGCTGAAAATTCAGCTTTGATCACAGGAATAAATTACACTTTACTATATATTCACATAGAAGCTGATTTACATTGGAAAAATATTTCACGATATTACTGTTTTTTCTGTATTTTTATTAAAGAAATGTATCCTTGGTGAGCAGAAGAGACTTTAAAAACATTAAAAAAATCATATATACGCCAAAGTATATATATATATATATATATATAAAATATTCTCTGAATAATTGCAATGAATCACTGAATCAGGCCGTTTAAAGTGATTCATGAACTGAACTTGGCAATTGTAATGTCATATTTTATATTTACGCTATTAAAACATCTCTGTCTGAACAAGCTGACGAGTCAAGTCAAGAACTGAGTGTGAAATTAGTATATTGGCATACCTTTCTCTTGGAAACTTAATGGCCTAATAAAAAAGCATATTCAATAAATCAAGATATTCACAATTACTGTATATATATATTTAGATTGCCATCAGAATATATTACATTTGCTATTTATCACCTAGTCAGAATTTCTCCCTGTGTTCCCCTCAATATCTTTCTTATTTTATCTTCGCCATCTCACACAAATAAAAGCAAATGCCAAAAATACTCCTGCTGGCTCAGATCAGGTTTCCTGCAGGAGAAAAGCAGCTCACAGCAGCCTAACCTCGTTGACCTGCTAGTCCATCTAAACAAGCCTGAACCAGACATTTATATCTTCATCCTTTACCTCTTCTGCAGTCATACTGTAACTCATCTGTACAGTCAGCAGCAGGAGAGACGAGCCCTGCGGATATCTGGAAATGACCGATTAAGACTAGAGCGAGTGAAAACGGAGAGACAGAGAGTCGCTCAGAGCGCAAGAACAGACACGCCGACCAATTCAATGAAGAAAGAGCAGTACGTTCACAACCAACAGATCTACTTACACTGATTCTTTCCATTTGAACTTCACATTTTCGTTCCTTTTGAACTTCCTTTCCTGCTTCCGAATGTCCTTCCTTTGATTTTGGCTTCCGAATTTCTTCCTGAACTTCCTCCCTTCGCTCTACAGTAAAATTTCACACACACACTTCTAAACTCATACAATGTAAGACTGATGAATTATAGTTAGTAATAAATGTTAAAACAATATATTTGCATTATTATATTTATATAATTATATTTATAACAGTATGAAATATATATATTTGAACTTCTTCCTTTCACTGTACAGTAAAATGTCACACACACACACAGTTCTCAGGGGAAGCGTTTTTGCAAGCGAACACAAACGTTATTGCGAGCAAATGCAAAGTTATTTGTGCGAGTGAACGCAAAGTTTCTCAGGGGAACGCAAATGTTTTTGGAAGCAAATAAAGTTCTTTGGGGGAACACAAACGTTTTTGTCAGCGAATGCAAAGTTTCTCAGGGGAACAATGTTTTTTGCGAGTGAACACAAAGTTTCTAGTGGGGAATGCAAATGTTTTTGCGAGTTAACGGGAAGTTTTTTGTGCAAGCAAACGCAAAGATTCTCAGGGGAACACAAGTTTTTGGGGGAAAGCAAATGTTTTTGCAAGTTAACGCAAAGTTTTTGCGAGCGAATGCAAAGATTCTCAGGGAAACAAAGTTTTTTGCGAGTGAACACAAAGTTTCTCAGGGGGAATTCAAATGTTTTTGCAAGTTAACGCAAAGTTTTTTGCGAGCGAATGCAAAGATTCTCAGGGAAACAAAGTTTTTGCGAGTGAACACAAAGTTTCTCAGGGGGAATTCAAATGTTTTTGCAAGTTAACGCAAAGTTTTTTGTGCGAGCGAATGCAACATTTTTGTTTTCCAAATGTTTTTGTGAGTTAACGCAAAGTCTTTTGTGCGAGCGAACGCAAAGTTTCTCAGGGGAACGCAAACGTTTTTGCAATTTAATGTGAAGTCTTTTGTGCGAGCAAACGCAAAAATTCTCAGGGGAACACAACGTTTTTGGGGGAATGCAAATGTTTTTGCAAGTTAACGCGAATTTTTTTGTGTGAGCGAATGCAAAGATTCTCAGGTGAACACAAAGTTTTTTGCGAGTGAACACAAAGTTTCTCAGGGGGAAAGCAAATGTTTTTGCAAGTTAACGCAAAGTTTTTGTGTGACCGAATGCAAAGTTTCTCAGGGAAACAAAGTTTTTTGCGAGTGAACACAAAGTTTCTAGTGGGGAATGCAAACGTTTTTGCAAGCGAACGCAAAGTTTCTAGGGGGAATGCAAAGTTTCTTGGGGAATGTAAATGTTTTTGTGAGTTAACGCAAAGTCTTTTGTGCGAGCGAACGCAAAGTTTCTAGTGGGGAATGCAAATGTTTTTGCCAGCGAACACAAAGTTTCTCTCGGAATGCAAATGTTTTTGTAAGTTAATGGCACGTTTCTCAGGGAAACGCAAACGTTTGTGCAGGCAAAGTTTCTCGGAGGAACGCATTGAAATATATTTTCCTTCCAATCTCATATTTTTCCATCACAATGACCCATTGTAAATCGCTTTGGATAAACGCATAAATGTAAGTGTAAACTTCATTCACAATAGGAACATACACTATTTGAATTTTATATAAGCCTTCAGTAATTCACACTGATTGAAATGCATCTGCTAGCAAGAGAGCCAATCATATATCAAATATACACACAAATGGCTATTTAATGGCTGTAAAATGTTTTATGAGTTTGCTGGTTGCTCACAGCTCCTTTCCTCCTCCATCACTCTTTCTCCATGTGTGTTTATTCCCAATCTACATAGATGTTCACGCAGTCTCAGTTTCATATTAACAGTAAAAATATGCACACTGGCAGATCAGTGTTTCCGTAGAAACAGAAATACAATCGGAAGGAAAACAAACAAAACACAGTCAATCGACTCCTTCTGTTTTAAATAAACATTAAATCAAAACTAGATAATTATGAAAGACTGTTGCTTTGGGCTTTTATCTGTTTCTTAAATCAGAAGAAAGTTGATTTTTTCATTATAATGAATCTGCGAGAATAATAATAATAAAACATTTCCATCATCTCTCCATATACCAACAAAATAAATGCGAAGTGTGCAACAATCTTTTGAAATCGCAACAAATATGACAAACGATTTACTCTGAATATTAAACTGGGATGCAAAGAAGCCTTTTAACAACCAAATAACACACTTCAGCTTTGAAGGCAGAACTGTGAGTCCGTGCAGAGGTTAAGAGGTCAAAGTTCAGGTGAAGGTGAAGAGGTGAGCATATACCTTGAGCTCTTGAGCGCTCTTCTGCAGACAGCACCGCCGCACATGTTGACAGGAGGAGGACGAGGAATCTCCTGTTGAAAAACAACAACAGAGACTTATTATTGGAATATTACAGTGTTTATTATTATTAATGATTTATTAGTGCACATCATTATTGTTTTAAATTCATGTTCCTCGTAATCTCGAATCAGAATATCTTCCCCTCCCTCTTGCAGTGACATCTCTTCTCCGATGATGAGGGCGGGGCAACCTGTCACTCACATGAGATCAACCAATAGCAAACCACAACCATCCATTCACATGGGAAATAAAACCCACATAAAGTGTTTATGCCTGTGACGGAAAGGGCTGATGGAGATCCCAACTGGTGCTGTTATACACCAGATCTGACGTTCAGAGCGCTCGGCGGTAATGATCCTGTCAACGAGAGGAGCTGAACACAAAAACGCAGAAATGGATTCTCTCTCAAACACAGCAGAAGAAACGCCGCTTCATTTCAGAAAGTGTGAGTGACTCTCACCCGAAAACTTATTTACAGTATTTCTAGGTATAAATCAAACCAGGAACACCAGATTCTCAACTGGAATCTGACAGTTTGACGGCTCAACCCAAGGTGGCGCTAAAGACACGAGAGAGCAAGATCAGTTAGTTTGCTAAAACACGTTTGTCTGTAGAGAATCCACAGGTGTAGCACATGAAAATAACTATCAGCATGTTCCACTACCAAATATTCTGCTTGAAAAGTGGTGCATTTCTTTAAAATACATTTTGTTATATAAAATAAAAATGTGGCTTTTCAGAGGCACTTTACACTTGATGATTAAACTAGTTTTAAATCGGATGTGTAGTTTTATAACATATCATAATATAATATCAATATAATGACAGTGGTAGTGAGTAGCCATGTATAGTTTTACCTGTTATAAAATAAAAGTTCAGAAAACTATCACACACAAACTCACAGCTCTTCACCGCAACACACACAGTATTTATTATGATAAAAAGTTCGGTGTAATTTGAAATAATTATGACAGAAATATATTACTGTTGTACAGTAGAATGTTCTCTCAAAGTTTTAACAATAATAATTACATGTAATGAAATCATTCAAACGGAATCCATAAAATGAAAATGGAAAAATGGAATTTTGGGGGAAAATAAATATTCATAAGGTTCTAAAAATGTCATTTTTGTTAGACTTTTAATAAACTATAATTCACTACAACCCGCCAAATTAAAAGTTCTAATTCTGCTGGAAATATATTCCTATTGTATAATAAAATGTGCTTCCTTCTCAAAGTAACAACAACAATAATTAATAGTTTATTCAAACATTATTATTAATATCTCAGTTTTTATTTAGACGGTAAACTTTGCACTTTGTTTGCCAAAAAATAAAAGATGTTGTTCAAATATAATTAGATTTTATTTTAAAAGATTAATTAAATTGTTAAAGTAGCATGCATTCATTTGATTTCCCACCGTTTTTGATCATAAATTTGTATTAAATAAAAAAACGTAGAATCCAGAAAAACAAAAACACAGAATTTCTGAAAAAATAAAACATTTCATAGTGTCTCTAAAATGTAATTATTATTAAATTGTTTTATGAATTGATTAGTCATCCTTCTCAACTATTAATTTGGGATAAATAAAACAGAATGAGAAAATTTAACAATTTAAGTTTTATAAAATTAATTGATTAGACATCCCTTTTGATTATTAAAATTGAATAAAACCATTAAAAATGGAAAACACAGAATTTTGGGATAAAATAAGAGGAGGAAAATAAATTGGATTTCACAGGGACCTAATTGATTGGTTGGTCACACGTATTTGTTTTCCCACAGTTCTCTCCCGAGAGGACGGTACAGCAAACGCAGGGTGTCACCTGCCTCCGCTCGAGAGGATGGTGTGACATTCCACGGCCGAAGAAAAGAAAAGAAAACACAGCGGAGGAGGAGGCTGAATCTAAACAAGATGTTAATTTACAGGATGCCTTACTCTTGAACATCATCTCAAATTGGTCCTCACAATCATGAACATCATCCAAATCGACCATTGTAACGTTTTAACTTGCACTTCTATATATCTTCAATTTTAGCAACAGCGTAGGCTTTACAACTCTACAAAACAGCCAGGAAGTCACTCAAAAATGTCTCAGCCAATCAGCTTGTGAGGGTGTGGCTAATGCAGATTCCCACCGCTCGTATCAGTCCGTGCCAGAGCTAGAGCCGTGTTCTCAGAATACAGAGCAGATGATCGTTTGCTCACTGACACTGCTGGCGTCGGTTTCTCACACCTGCAGCCAGAGTGTGACTACATTACTAAAGAGCTGTTCGGGTCATGCTGGTCTATGCCGGTCTTTTTAGCAGGATGAAGAACGACAGGCAAACAAAATAATGCCAAAGACGCCGTCAAACTCTCTTTCTCTCTGTCTACACAAGCTTGGATCAAGAATGAGTGGAAATGAAGTATCTGCAATTTCTAGTTCAGTAATAGAAAACTTAAACTCAGAGCCAACAAATAAAGTCATTTCCATTATCACAAAATAAATCCCATCAGCATGATACAAAACTCTTCTGCTTCATATTGGGGTCCTGATCACCCTGCTGGGGTTTATTTTCACAACTACAGCTCTTCTACTGTATGTATATAACGATACGGTGAATGCTAGCATGAACTCATGAACACGTCTGAATACTGACTCTTTCCTTGAATATTGGTTTGATCTGGTTCCAGGTTGGAGAATGTGCAATGGATGCATTAAACACATCTACGCTCATTTAACAAATGCAAACTATGCATGAATAAGTGACTGCGGTAATGACAAAAATTGTATATTTTATGACCGATTTAAACCAATTACACTGGATTCAAGCTCATAACTGTCATTTTTAGTTGTCAAATCAGGGTTGCATGCTTTTTGACCAATGAATTTGTTGCAGATTTGAGGATGAGTATATCCATTAAACAAGTGCATCAACACTCATTTAACAAAAGCAAACTATGCATGAAAGAGTGACTGCGGTTATGACAAAAATAGTATTTTTATGACCGAATCAAACCAATTACATTGGGTTCAAGCTCATGAGAGTCATTTTTAGTTATTACATCAGGGTTTGCACACTTTATGACAAATGAATTGGTTCCAGATTGGAGGATGAATGAATGTATTTACCAAAAGCAAACTACGCATGAATAAGTGACTGTGGTAATGACAGAAATGGTATTTTTATGACTGAATCAAACCAATTACATTTGATTCAAGCTCATGAGAGTCATTTTTAGTTGTCAAATCAGGGTTTGCACACCTTTTTGACCAATGAACTGGTTCCACATTGGAGGATGAATAAATGCATTAAACGTGCATCAACGTTCATTTAACAAAAGCAAATGATGCATGAATAAGCAACTGCGGTAATGACAAGAATTTGTATTTTTATGCCCGAATCAAACCAATACATTGGATTCAAGCTCATGAGAGTCATTTTTAGTTGTCAAATCAGGGTTTGCACATTTTTTTGACAAATGAATTGGTTCCAGATTGGAGGATGAATGATTGCATTAAACATATGCATCAACGCTCATTTAATAAAAGCAAATTATGCAAGAAGAAGTGACTGCGGGAATGACAAAAAAATGGTATTTATAGTATATATACTATATTATATATATATATATATTTATGTAATATATATTTTTTTTCAGTTGTCAAGCCACAGTTTGCACACTTTTTGTCCAGTGAATTGGTTACATGTTGAAGGATGTGCAACAACACTGAATGAATGCATTAAACATGTGCATCAACACTCAGTAAGTAACTATGGTAATGACAAAACTGTATTTATTATGACCTAATCAACCGACTGCATTTGGCATTGTCTTCAAGCTTATGAACAGTCATTTTTAGCTGTCAAGTCAGGGTTTGCACACCTTTTTGACCAATGAATTGGTTCCAGGTTGGAGGATGAAGGAATGCATTAAACATGCATAATAGCACGCTCATCTAACAAATGCAACTGCGGTAATGACAAAATATAGCATTTTGGAATCAAAAGGTTCCTTGAATTCAAAACTGAAAGCATGGGTTTCAGCTGACACGTCAATTTTTTTGAGCTGTCAGTCAGATTTGCACATTTTTTGGACAAAATTAATTGGCTTCCAGGTTGGAGGATGAATGAATGCATAAACACATGCATATAACACTCATTTAACAAATCAAACTATTCATGAATACAGTGACGCGGTGAATGACAAAAATGGTATTTTATTATGACCGAAGGTTCAAGATCTTTAAAGTAATTTTTTAGTTGTCAGTCACAGTTTTGCACACTTTTTGCCCATGAATGTTCCAGATTGAACATCTCTTTAACAAAAGCAAATGATGCATGAATATTGTACTGCGTAATGACAACAAATTGTATTTTATTTGGCCAAATCAACACAACCTTTACATTGGGATTCAGCCATAACTGTCATTTTTAGCTGTCAAGTCAGGGTTTGCACACCTTTTTGACCAATGAATTGGTTGCAGATTGGAGGATGAATTAATGCATTAAAAGTATAAAAGCACGCTCACTTAACAAATGCAAACTGTTGGTAATGGACAATAAATGTACTTTTTGATGCAATTCAACTGATTGCATGGTTCAAGCTTATATAAGTCATTTTGAGCTGTCAAGTCAGGGTTTGCACACGTTGTGACCAATGAATTGGTTCCAGGGGAGGATGAATGAATGCAATAAATATGCATCAACACTCATTAAACAAAATCAACTATTCTGATGAAAAGTGACTTGGTTGGTAATGACAAAAATGGAATTGTTCAAACTCATTAAAAGTAATTTTTAGTTGTCAAGTCACAGTTTGCACACTTTTTGCCCAATGAATTGTTCTAGTTGGACACTAATTTAACAACGCAAACTATGCATTAATAAGTAACTACAGTAATGACAATATTGTATTTATTTATGACCTAATCAAACCAAATGTATTGGTTCAAGCTCATGAGTCATTTTTAGCTGTCAAGTCAAGGTTTGCACACCTTTTTGACCAATAATTGGTTCAAGGTTGGAGGATGAATGAATGCATAAACATAAAAGCACGCTCATAACAAATGCAAACAAGGTAATGACAAAAATAGCACTTTTTATGACTGAATCAAACTGATTGCATTGGTTTCAAGCTTATGAAAGTCATTTTTAGCTGTCAAGTCAGGGTTTGCACACGTTTTGACCAATGAATTGGTTCCAGGTTGGAGGATGATGAATGCAATAAAACATATGCATCAACACTCATTTAAAAAATCAAACTATTCATGAATAAGTGACTGCGGTAATGACAAAATGGTAATTGTTCAAACTCATTACAAGTAATTTTTAGTTGTCAAGTCACAGTTTGCACACTTTTTGCCCAATGAATTGTTTCTAGATTGGACACTCATTAACAAACGCAAAACTATGCATTAATAAGTAACTACAGTAATGACATATTATTTATTATGACCTAATCAAAACCAACTGTATTGGGTTCAAGCTCATGAGTCATTTTTAGCTGTCAAGTCAGGGTTTGCATACCTTTTTGACCAATGAATTGGTTCAAGGTTGGAGGATGAATGAATGCATTAAACATGCATAAAAGCACGCTCACTTATGCAAACTGCTTAATGGACAAATAGCCTTTTTATGACTGAATCAAACTGATTGCATTGGTTTCAAGCTTATGAAAGTCAATTTTTAGCTGTCAAGTCAGGGTTTGCACACGTTTTGACCAATGACATGCATCAACACTCATTTAACAAAAGCAAACTATGCATGAATAAGTGACTGCGGTAATGATAAAAATTTATTTATTATGACCAAATCAAACAGATTGCATTAGGCTCAAGCTCATGAAAGTCAATTTCAGTTGTCAAATCAGATCAGGGTTCTCTTTAGACCAATGAATTTCCAAGAGTTTTCCAGGTATTCATGATTAGACATGAATAAACAATTATAGCATGCAAATATCTCCAAAAACAGACTGACATTGATTAAATATATTAGAAATGCATGCCCTATAAATATTTCCATTACGTATTTGTTCTTATTTTTCCAGATTTTCTATGACCAAAGCAACCCGGTCAGGTAGAAACACCTCCTGAAAGGCAAAGTTCACTTAAAAACTTCTTCTGTGGAACTTAAAAGGCAAACACTGAGGTCCAAAACATTGCGACATACTTCCACAGAAGAAGGAAAGTCATTGATGTTTGGAACAACATGAGGGTGAGTAAATGATGGCAGAACAATCTTTTTTGGGGGCGGTGAAAACACATTTTAACAGTTGCATTTTACAAAAGCATTAATATTTGAAGTAATATCTGTGTTTTACGAAAAGCAAGATCGCAGTCAGGTGCATGTGTGGATTTGTTGGGATTTCATTGAGTCAGGAACGGCTGTCCAGATGTTAGAGGTCAATGCTCATCTCCATGAGGAATGTTGCTGCTGTTGTGTGTCTGTTTGGAGACGTGAACTAACAGTAAAACCACTCATATACTTCACTGTCACTTCAGCCAAATCTACTCTTTATGAAACGGGCAGCCAGTTTCAGTTGATAAATGCAAACAAATAAGTCAGTAAATCACAAAGCCTCCTCATCTGGTGCAAATTTGCTCCAAAAGCTGGAGGAATTTAACCCCGGATCAACATTTGGAAAATACAGCAGCAGATTTGCAATCATTATCAAGTCTGTCAGTAAAGTTGGAGTTAAACTGAGATTGTGTTTAAAACTAAATTTATAAGGTTTGCACAAAACTCCAAAACATGTATTATGGAAATATGTCAATCATTTGACATATAAATCCCAGTTGACTTGTGATCATTATCAAGGCTATTATGTCATAACTCAATCTTTTGTAGTTACAGACTGAGATTGTGGTCAAAAATAGAAAGGTTTGCACGAAAACTCCATCACATTTATTTAGGAAAGTATGTCTAATGTGCACGATTTCAATCACGCATGCATTTTCGTGTTCTCTCCTGCTGATCGATGTGCACAGCGGGTCTCCTGAAGCCCTCGAGACTTAAAAGTTACTCACGTTGTCGTTGCGGGAGAAACTTGTCCACTCCTTGTCCGTTGAGCTCCTAAATGCATTTGTATGCATTTTGTCCAAGCAGCAGTTTTCAAAGCGAAAACAGAATTCCACAGCAGAAGACACCACCGGCTCATGAGACCAGATCCAGCCTGATCAGCAGCTTCCACATCACAGTCCGTCCAGAGTCAGTCGCGTCTCCGCGAGCACGCGCGCACGGAGAACTTCACTTCAGTGCGGATCAGAGCTCAGACATGAAGCGCGCTGCTGAGAACCCAGCGTGACGATGGAATACAGTGAGTTTATTGAGAGAGCTGATCAGAAGATCCGTATTAAACCGGACTGAGAGAGAGAGAGGGGGAGGGAGAGAGAGAGAGAGAAAGAGAGAGAGTCGCTCCGGGCTCTGCGCTCCGCATGTGTCTGGACTTGCTCGGTTCGGCGCATCTCCAGCTCTGCTCGGTGTTGTATTTCACTCATTATTGCGTGACATCATCCATTCGATCTGTCCGTTCATTTACATCGCAGATCGACCTGAGAGAGACTTTGCTTTTTGGTCAAATCCACAATTTCAATCGAGAATAAATTTGCTATAAAACAATTTGGCTATGTAAAAGAATGCTATAGAATTTCATTTTTAATATTTGTAACGAAAATAAATATTTACATTTAAAGTCTACAGTGTAGCCTACATCGGATAGGATAGATAAGACAACATGAGTGAACTTCTCACATTTTATAAATGAAGACGAATCATATTTTATTTGCCTTTTAGGAAATCGTTTTTCACTGTGCCATTTTAAGATCACCATCCGACCAATTCCTCATTTGAATATTAATAATTAAGATTTTTTTTAAATGTTTTTGAAATATGTCTTTTATGTTCATCATGCAGGCTGCATTTATTTGATCAAAACATTGTATTGTGAATTATTATTACAATTAAAAATAACTTTTTTATTTTAATATGTTTTACATTTTTCACTATCAAATCAATTCCTCACTCCTCAGAATTGTTTCGGTTTCTACGGGCTACTGTAGGTAAGTCGTCCGCCATATTGGAACGGTCTTTTTTGTTTTATTGAAACAACAGTAGGGGAATACAAAGACATTTGAATATATAAAACAATTAAATCAAAATTCTGTATCTTATATCACAAATCAATCATGTTTCTATTATATTAAGTATCCTTTTCAACAGCTTAGATGTCTTAACAGCTTTCCGATTGTTCTGTATTGATGTTAGAGTCATAAAAAATCTTCAAATCAGTGGAAAATAGTCTACCATTTGGTACAGTCGATATACATTTTGCTTTATGTATATGATATTTCCCTAATAGAATAAGAAGTTTAACTATATTATTCATTTCTAATAAACCAATAGTGGGTATGCACGTGACGTCACCGTCGACCGTTATGACTGCGGTCACGCCCACTGAGTGGCAAAAGACTGAGCGGCAGCATTGGTTTTCAGCGTGAATGCCGCGAAAAAACACACAAAACACATCCAAAACGGAAAAGAGCTTTGCGATTGACTGTACAAATAGCTTTGACACAAAATCTGAGGTATATTTTTACAGACTGCCGAAAGCTACAGAAAAAAGAAGCAAATGGATCACTGCAATTCACAGAAACTGCAGAGAAACATGTTTTGCAGTTATCATTTTGTGTCAAAATGTTGGTTTTTGGGGTAAAATCATCCCGTATATATTGTATTGTTATATATTGCGTTGACAACTCATCAATTAAATATTTACCATCTTATATTCAGCATAATTGGGTGTTTTTAAATAAACTGACAAAAACTATACAAGTTTTAGTGCTGGACGATATGACGATATCATTGATATAAGTGATTACTTGGATTTAGACCTACCTATATTGTAGTTATATAAAATATTCACAGGCAGATTTGCTTTATGTATTTCCCCGGCGTCGAAATCAGGCACATATAAATGTCAGGAAACACGATTCCTGGCTGCATGTCAATATCCATGGATTAGGTTTCTTTGACATGTCATAAGGAACACTTTCGAGCCAAACCTTTAGTGCAATCGTTAGTTTTACTCGCGTTTTCGCAGTTTCCTCTGTTAAATCCAGTCATGCAGCAGGTTCTTTTGCCACTCAGTCCAGCTGAGGGAGCGCGTTCCAGCGGGAAAGTGACGTCACATGCATACCCTCTATAGACCTTATTTACCAGAGAAACAAGCGCGCCGCCATCTTTAGAATATTGTCTTTGAACTTCCGTTTTTGCGGTAGCCCTATATATTTCTATGGCATTGCTGTTGAAGAATAATTAGCTGGTAAAGTGGATTTACCTGCTGTAGAGTTCATGAAAGTTATCGTGAGCATTGTTATGTTTAAAGCAGAGGCCTTAACAAATGTCAGTAGACCGGGAAGATTTTAAAATGAGCAGTTCATTCATAAATACGTAAGATCACTGTGGAAATACAAACCGGAAGTCAAAAGACAACGAGCGCAGCGCTGAAAAGGGGCGGAGCTACATAAGGTCTATAAACACAAGAAAAAGAAAGACAACCTGAGCGTCTGCAACCTAGTTATTCACTTGTATGAATTTCTATGTCTGCAATAGACATTCGCAGATGATTTTAGTTTAGATTAGAATTTAGATGATTTAGATGTTTAGTTTATCATTAATGTGATAATTCTGTATATGGATTATGGATATTTGCATTGAGTTGTGCAAACACAAACCAGCACATTCTCACCTCTGAATGGTTATCCCATGGATTTATCCCATGTGGTTTTTACAGCCTTAGGCTGCACAATACTGTTACATTTTCGAAAACTCATAGGTTTGTGAAGAAAAGCGTCATCAGTGTTGCCAGACGTACGATAATTATCGTATTTGTAGAAAGTGGAAGTTCGTATTTACGAGGTGGGAAGTTGTGTTTATGACGTCAGGTGCGTTTCAGTCACTTTCATCAGCGTAAGATGGCGGTGTATTTCTTTTTTTAGCTACACAAGGTTTTTAACTCTGTACTTCTAGAAAATGAACAAAGCAGCTATTTTGCTTTTTTATGTTTTTAGTGAATTTATGAAGCCACTGTAAGCTTTATCGTTACATATTATATTGTTATATATCACATTGCTATATTTTGTGCAGGCAATACTTCGTTGTAAATAGAAAAGCTTGACAATACCACTGCTAAATATCTTTGAATATTGTGATATTCTGCCATGTTTCTCAATGAAAATCCCAAGCTTCCTACTCATATTAACGGCATGGTGTTCAACTCCTAAATGAGACCCTGTACCACAAAACCAGTCATAAGGGTCAATTTTATGAAATTGAGTTTTATATCAACATATATCATCTGAAAGTTGAATAAATAAGCTTTTCATTGATGTATGGTGTGTTAGGATAGGACAATATTTTGTCCTATCCTTTTGTCCATACTTTGCAATATGACTTAAACACACCATATGGTTCTGACGTCTCGGTCTTGACCATCAGATCCTGAAGTGTCATTGTCAGAGCTCATGCACTATGACATCTGACCTTCTGATTGACCTCATTGTAACCCCAAACGTTACTGGATTTAGCCTGAACACAAAGATAGTGAACTAGCTACTAAAAAAAAACTCTACTAAACAAGCTTCACACACAAATGTTTCAATCACTGACATGTTGAAACCTGGTATACAGGGCCGTTCACACCACAAGTGTTCATGCAATCAAAAATAAATGTCAATAGCTAGAAGGAGTGTAGAAAAGTATCTCAAGATGCGTTTGTAATAGTTGAAATCTCTCATTTATCATTGTATTGCATTGTATTATATTTTAAAGCTTTGATCATAAAACTAAGCATTTAAATCATTACCATTAACACCTGAATTAAGTGGTGACCTGTTTTGTGTGTGCTGGCTGTCACAATCAGTTTTGTGAAAACAGGATAAGGGGTCTCAAACGAGTGTTTTAGTTTCACCCAGCAAAATGACCCATTAACCCAGAGCAAACACGCGCCAGTGAAGCGCGGATCTCCGAACCTCCTCATATGTTGTGTTTGGGTTAAAGCAGCATGCAGGAGAGCGGCAGGTTTCCTAGTTCAAATCCCAGCTGGCGATCGTTTGATGTCCCAAAACGGCAGCAAAGCAAAAACGCAACACAAGTCTGAGCATCTAAAACAGATTCAGTGCTGCGTTCAAACCCTAAACCTTCCCGTACGGATCTCTGCTGGTGGGAGTCGGGAAAACAGACTTCCTCCCGGGAGGGAAGTGATGGATTGAGCGCGTGCAGAAGCGCGGACTGATGACAAACCCAGAAACCTCTGAAAACACGCACCATCACCACTAACTAATACAGACATAAATGGTCATTATAACGTAGTTGAAACAGTATTTATCATAACATGATTTTGTAGGAATTGTAATCAGGCGCTAAAGAGAGTACCTGTTAAAAGCAATTTGAATGCTGGGGGTCCTAAGGGAGACCCAATTTGTCACTACAATGGCTTATGTCCGTGAGGAATTGATTGGATGGTTGTGGTTTGCTGTTGGTGGATTGGTGGAATTATGTTTGCCAATATTTTCTTTTCGTATTACCGTTTCTGTTAATGTTAATAATAAATAATGCTAATGTACACTGTTGTTTTACAACCAAGTCTGATGAAGTTAATGTATAGCTATTTTCAATTGGCACATTAACTGGCTTATGTAAACGATAATGTGCAATGAAATAACATGCAGTGCACTGGAATAAACACCACATGTTGAGCTCCATTACAGCCGAACACTGGTGGTCCTTATCCGACCTCTGGAGCTGATAAGATATCGAATGAGCTGGAACTCCGCTTCGTTAATACCGCTGTTAAATAGTTCTGTAGTGTGTGTGTGTGTTTAAAGATCTGTGAGCAGTTTTCACCAGCAGGAAAGCACAACTACAGCTGTTAGTATCGCAAACAAACACAGACAAGAGTTCAGTTTTTCTTGGGATAAATTGCCCATCTTCATTTACTCACCGTCATGATGTTCACGCCTTTCATTTCTCTAAAAAGAAGATGACTTTCTTCAAAATATCTTCTTTTGTGTTCTGCAGAGAATGAAAAAAGTCACACAGGTTTGGGTTATTATTATTATTATTATTATATTCTGTAGTAATTACACAGCAAAATCTCCAGAGTTAAATCAACTCTGCTCAGAGAACATGTGCTCCATTTGCTTAATTATCTCATTAACATTATAATTAAGCAATGAATTAAGTGATGATTGTGCATTAGTGATGAACACCTGCTGTTAACAAGCGAATCACTGAAGAAAAGACAAACACAAGAATTACAACTGACTTCAGTCACAGCCTTATTAATTGCTTAATTATCTCATTAACATTATAATTAAGCAATGAATTAAGTGATGATTGTGCATTAGTGATGAACACCTGCTGTTAACAAGCAGTATCACTGAAGAAAAGACAAACACAAGAATTACAACTGACTTCAGTCACAGCCTTATTAATTACTTAATTATCTCATTAACTTTATAATTAAGCAATTAATTAAGTGATGATTGTGCATTAGTGATGAACACCTGCTGTTAACAAGCAGAATCACTGAAGAAAAAGAAGAGAAAACTCGACACTAAACTTCAGTCACAGCCTTATTCATTGCTTAATTATCTAATTAACATTATAATTAAGCAATTAATTAAGTGATGATGGGCATAGTGATGACACCTGCTGTTAACAAGCAGAAGCACTGAAGATAAGAGAAACAAAAAATACAACTGACTTCAGTCACAGCCTTATTAATTGCTTAATTATCTCATTAACTTTATAATTAAGCAATGAATTAAGTGATGATTGTGCATTAGTGATGAACACCTGCTGTTACAAGCAGAATCACTGAAGAAAAGAACACAAGAATATAACTGACTTCAGTCACAGCCTTATTAATTACTTAATTATCTCATTAACTTTATAATAAGCAATTAATTAAGTGATGATTGTGCATTAGTGATGAACACCTGCTGTTAACAAGCAGAATCACTGAAGAAAAGAAACACAAGAACTATAAACTGACTTCAATCACCGCCTTATTAATTACTTAATTATCTCATTAACATTATAATTAAGCAATTAATTAAGTGATGATTGTGCATAGTGATGACACTGCTGTTAACAAGCAGAATCACTGAAGAAAAGAGAAACTCGAGAACTACAACTGACTTCAGTCACAGCCTTATTAATTGCTTAATTATTCATTAACATTATAATTAAGAATGAAAATAAGTGATGATTGTGCATTAGTGATGAACACCTGCTGTAACAAGCAGATCATGAAGATAAGAGAAAACTGACTTCAGTCACAGCCTTATTATTGCTTCATTATCTCATTAATTATAATAAGCAATTAATTAAGTGATGATTGTGCATTAGTGATGAACACCTGCTGTTTTAACAAGAAAATCACTGAAGAAAGAGAAACTCGAACTACTAACTGACTTCAGTCAACAGCCTTATTCATTGCTTAATATCTAATTAACATTATAATTAAGCAATTAATTAAGTGATGATTGTGCATTAGTGATGAACACCTGCTGTTAACAAGCAGAATCACTGAAGAAAAGAGAAACTCGAACTACAACTGACTTCAGTCACAGCCTTATTAATTGCTTAATTATCTCATTAACTTTATAATTAAGCAATGAATTAAGTGATGATTGTGCATTAGTGATGAACACCTGCTGTTAACAAGCAGAATCACTGAAGAAAAGAGAAACTCGAACTACAACTGACTTCAGTCACAGCCTTATTAATTGCTTAATTATCTCATTAACATTATAATTAAGCAATGAATTAAGTGATGATTGTGCATTAGTGATGAACACCTGCTGTTAACAAGCAGAATCACTGAAGAAAAGAGAAACTCGAACTACAACTGACTTCAGTCACAGCCTTATTCATTGCTTAATTATCTATTAACATTTATAATTAAGCAATGAATTAAGTAATAATGATTGTGCATTAGTGATGAACACCTGCTGTTAACAAGCAGAATCACTGAAGAAAAGAGAAAACTCGAGAACTACAACTGACTTCAGTCACAGCCTTATTAATTGCTTAATTATCTCATTAACTTATAAGCAATGAATTAAGTGATGATTGTGCATTAGTGATGAACACCTGCTGTTAACAAGCAGAATCACTGAAGAAAAGAGAAACACGAGAACTACAACTGACTTCAGTCACAGCCTTATTAATTGCTTAATTATCTCATTAACATTATAATTAAGCAATGAATTAAGTGATAATTGTGCATTAGTGATGAACACCTGCTGTTAACAAGTAGAATCACTGAAGATAAGAGAAACACGAGAACTACAATGACTGTCACAGCCTTATTAATTGCTTAATATCTCATTAACTTTTAATTAAGCAATGAATTAAGTGATGATTGTGCATTAGTGTGAACACCTGCTGTTAACAAGCAGAATCACTGAAGAAAAGAGAAACTCGAACTACAACTGACTTCAGTCACAGCCTTATATGCTTAATTATCTCATTAACATTATAATTAAGCAATGAATTAAGTGATAATTGTGCATTAGTGATGAACACCTGCTGTTAACAAGTAGAATCACTGAAGATAAGAGAAAAACTCGAACTACAACTGACTTCAGCCACAGCCTTATTAATTGCTTAATTATCTCTTAACATTATAATTAAGCAATGAATTAAGTGATATGTGCATTAGTGAAACACCTGCTGTACAAGTAGAATCACTGAAGATAAGAGAAACACGAGAACTACAACGACTTCAGTCACAGCCTTATTAATGCTTAATTATCTCATTAACTTTATAATTTAGCAATAATTAAGTGATGATTGTGGCATTAGTGATGAACACCTGCTGTTAACAAGCAGAATCACTGAAGAAAAGAGAAACCGAACTACAACTGACTTCAGTCACAGCCTTATTAATTGCTTAATTATCTCATTAACATTATAATTAAGCAATGAATTAAGTGATAATTGTGCATTAGTGATGAACACCTGCTGTTAACAAGTAGAATCACTGAAGATAAGAGAAACACGAGAACTACAACTGACTTCAGTCACAGCCTTTAATTGCTTATTATCTCATTAACTTTATAATTAAGCAATTAATTAAGTGATGATTGTGCATTAGTGATGAACACCTGCTGTTAACAAGCAGAATCACTGAAGATAAGAGAAACTCGAGAACTACAACTGACTTCAGCCCAGCCTTATTAATTGCTTAATTATCTCATTAACTTTAACTCTGCTTTAGTGTTACTTTAACACTATTTAGAGAGGAACCATATGTACTCTGAGCAGAGTTGATTTAACCCTGGGGATTTTACTGTGTAGTCAATCTGTCGCTGGAAAAGTTGCATATTGTCGAATGTTTTGTGGTTTTTCGGAGCGTGCCGCCCCAATGATGTAAACATCTAAAAAGTGCCTGTTCCTTTGAAGTCAAAGTGGAATAATAAAGGTCCGATTCATAATGACCCCAGATGTGTATTAATGAGTCCGTCATGGATGCTGCGATGGAATGACACGCTGAAGCCATTACTGTCCCGGCTCTCCTGCCGTATCCAGACTTCCTGTCCATCGGGAACATATGGGGATCCCGGCACTGGGTTTCCATTACAGATCTGGTCTGGAGCTCCAGTAATGTTGCTGTTAGGAAATGGATGCTGGTAAACATTGAGGAACATGCTGGAATGTTCCTGAAAAACAACAACAAATTCCTTGTGTGTTTGGTGAATAAAGCTCATTCTGAGATTGATACGGTAAAAGCGACGCCATCATTACTGTTCGTATCACTGTGTATCAAGAGCTGAAATTCAGATAATGGTAATGGCTGTAAGCGGTCGACCAATCACAACAGACATCTGGGTCATCTGACCAATCAGAGCACACCTAATTTAAATTAGGAACATTTAAAATAGCATAATGGGGCACTTTAACAAATGCATAATGTAAAGTGTTATTAAGAACTCTTTTGGAAAAAGCTGGTCCATGTTCCTAAACCCAGCTAGCAGCTTAAACGGGATTTTTCAACAGGAAAAGCTCAGTGCAAGCAGAATTGAGCATGTTTGTTTATGATTATAAATCGCAGTGATGTGAGTAATGAGTCCAGTGCTGTTTTCCTTCAGGTCTGTTCTTCACATAACCGCACCGTGATGAGAACTGCAGAGGGCCAACTTCCTCTCTGAGCAGAAAAAGGTGTCTCAGCAAAAAGTGTTTCCTTTCGTTACAGTTTCAGACGGCATATATACTGACTCCTACCATTCCATCTGAAAGAGACGAAAAGAGAGATTAAGAAATAAAGATGAAAGAGAAATTGGATAAAAAGTTATTTTTGAACATTGCAAATCATCATTTACTCTCCCTCAATGTTGAGCACAATGTCTAATGCTGCTTATTTTCATACATCGCAAGTGATTTATACTGTTGAACTCCAAAAAGCAGCATAAAAAAGTGTATTATTTGGGTTTGACAATAAACGAGTTCTGTTTATGCTAATTACACACACAAGAATTAAACTGATCAAACTATGATGATCTATGTGAGAACAAACCCTGAGTCAGAGTTATATAAACTGCAGATGTTTCAAGACATTGTTTTTTGTGTAATTAACTCTTTTGAAATTATTACTGAATGCAGAAATGTGTTTGTGTTTAAAGATCGTTCAGATTATATATCTTCAGTCTGATAAAAGAATGAGTCATATATTATATTGCAATGCACCTATTGCCATATTTAGTAGTTTATATAGCCTATGTAGAATTCAGAAGCCCTTGTCATTAGCGCCACCGGTGGCCGTTAAGTGAACTGCAGTAACTTCCTGCTCGTCCTCGCACTCGTGCACACGTAACGTACGAACGTGATTCATTCTTTTCTCAGAAATAAAAAGAAGTTTATATACCTTTGTTTGAAGTTTATATAAGTTTAAATAGCCTACCTTTGCAGCAATATAGGGGAGAGTGGGGTAAGATGAGCCATTTTTTATTTGTGGTCCTCAAGGGAAAATGAGGCTGAAGTACAATGAAAGTATTTAAAGTAATTTCAGGATGTGTCCTATCATTTTAAATGATCAGAATACATCTGTGACAAAGGGTTCTAAAAATATGGCTTCTTAAAAAAAAAGTGTTCCTCTGGCTCAATTTACCCCAGGTTAGGGGTAAGTTGAGCCGAGTCAGTAGATGGGTGTAAACTGAATCTGAATCAAACCCATGTGAAATTTTAAAGATAATGTACTTAATTTAATAATCAAATTTCCTTTTACAAATATTTCTTTTTTTTTGCATGGACATACAGGCCACAAAACAGGCCATTTAAATGCTTAGTATAGCCTACATGAAATATTATGATTAGCATGCTATTCTGAACAATGAGGAGGTGCAAAATTAAGAAATAGGTCTATCAGGGTGTTTCCCAAAAATTAATTCATTCACAAACACAGGAAAAAGCTTTCTTCAATGCATCTCGTGCACAACTCTTGTGTTAGCTTCAGCTCTTGTGATCTATTTTATGTTCATCTTGTTCTTGTTTTAACATTCTCAATTAGTGGTTTGAAACATCAGATCGTGCCTGTGAGCTCAATAAATCACACCAATGAAAAGAAAGAGAAAGAGAGAGAGAGCAACAGGATAAGCTTTCTAAACAAACACTAGATTGGCTTTTGTGTGTATAACTATAACATTTACGGAAACGATGAAGATCGTACCTGATGCTGCTATAGTGGCCATTCTGATCACCTTTAATTTAAAAAATAAATGAATAAATTGCTAAAGTCACTAACAACAATAAATGACTTACTAAATAAATATATTGTAAATACATATATCCAGTTTTTTCAGGCGTCCCTGAATGAACAGTTGACAACCAGTTGACTATCAGTTTTTACCAGACGTAACAACAAAGTACATTTGTGAAACACAAATTTACCAGACCTCCTTTACGTCTGGGAAACTGGTCCATTCATTCAGAAGGAGACAGAAGAGAGGGAGAGAGAAAGACAGATGAGATGTTCCTCTCAGTAACGGATGTGTTTGTGCTTTAGAAACAGAGTGACGGCTGAAGGTCTCTGGAGACTGTGGCGTCTTTGATGGTTTTACCTGCACAGATAAAGCCGAACGCTTCAGACAGCACTGTTTCAACGCTCGAGGAACATTCGTCCTGGAAACACTGGGAAGTCTCTTTTTCCAGGAATTCCCAGAACATCCTGCATGAGCCATTCAAAGAACAGCTTTCCAGGAATTCCCAGAACATCCCACATTAGCCAATCAGAGAACATGCAGTTTTCCGTAAAGATCCGTTCTGGAACAGGCAGTAAAGCCGCTCTAATATAACTGTCATCGGCCAATCAGCTGCTGATCTGAACCTCTCGGCACTCTGTAAAAGTCAAGAGAAATAAAGTTAAAAGCTTCTGGGACGCTCATTAAACGCAACTTATATGACAAAACACATTTTGAGTTCAGCACGACGGTAACGATCAAGAGACTCAGATGTGTTTGCTGCTCATCTAATCTTTATAGAGCCCATCCAATCATAAACTGGGCTTTTGTGGCTTTTAGTCCGTGTGCTTCAGCTTCAAGCTCATCTTATGGTAGTCAATACGGAAAACTTGACAAAGCAATCTTTTTTTAAAATTAATTTCTCTTTTTGGAAATGATATTTAAAAATAAATAATTATTATTTATTTTATAAATATTAAATTTTTATGTTTTAATATTTAAAAATATATTTAAAATCTTTAATATGTCCAATTCAGACCTCCTTTAAAAAAATCTTATCAAAATATATACATTTAAAAATATTATATTGCATATTTTAAAATATATTTAAAATCTTTGATGTGTCCAACTCGGACCTCCATTTTTTCCTTTTTTATTTAAAAAAAAAAAAACTATTTAAAATATTTTTTATAAAAATATATATATTTTAAACTATTATATTTAACATTTGTTTTAATATTTGTAAATATTTTTAAATATTTTATGTGTCAAAATCCTTTCCTTTAAAAAAAGGCATTTAAAACATTTCTTATCTAAAAATATAATTATACATATGTTTTATATTACTATATAATATAAGTAAAATATTATATTTGATATTTGTTTTAATATTCAAAAATATATTTAATATCTTTAATGTCCAAATCAAACCTCGATTGTCCAAAAAAGCTATTTAAATTTTTTTTTATCTAAAAATAAAAATATTAAAATTTTTAATGTCTCAGACCTACTTTTTAAAAATTAATAATAACACAGCTATTTAAAAATATATATTTCAAAATTTTATATTTCACATTTAAAAATATATTTAAAATCTTTAATGTGAAAATAAGAAGCTATTTAAAAATATGTATCTATTTATCTAAAAACTTATTATATTTAATAATATTATATTTAATAATTGTTTTAATAATTAAAAATATTTTAAATCTTTTGTGTCCAACTCTGACCTCCCTTTTTTCCTTTTTCATTTTTTTTTAAACTATTTAAAATATTTTTTGTAAAAATATATATTTTTTTTTAAAAATATTATTTTAACATTTGTTTTAATATTTGTAAATATTTTAAATATTTCATGTGTCAAAATCCTCTCCTTTAAAAAAAGCCATTTAAAACATTTCTTATCTAAAAATATAATTATACATATGTTTTATATTACTATATAATATAAGTAAAATGTTATATTTGATATTTGTTTTAATATTCAAAAATATATTAATATCTTTAATATGTCCAAATCAAACCTCGATTGTCCAAAAAAGCTATTTAATTTTTTATCTAAAAATAAAAATATTATATTTAATATTTATGCTTTAATATTTAAAATATTTTACATTTTAATGTTCAGACCTCCTTTTTAAAAATTATAATAACACAGCTATTTAAAAATATAATTTCAAAATTTTATATTTCACATTTAAAAATATATTTAAAATCTTTAATGTGAAAATAAAAAGCTATTTAAAAATATGTATCTATATTTATCTAAAAACTTTTTATATTCAATAATAATATTATATTTAAATTGTTTTAATAATTAAAAATATTTTAAATCTTTTGTGTCCAACTCAGACCTCCATGTAAAAATATTTAGTATCTAAAAATCTAAAATATATTTATAAATATATTTTAAAATATTATATTTAATACTTATGATTTAATATTTAAAAATAGATTTAAAACCTTGAAACTTCACATTTCCCATTTACTAATGGTTGATAGTTGAGTCAGAAGTTGACATATTTTGAAAGTGTCTCAGAAAGTTTGACACTGAACATCAATCTGAGAAACAAGAAAGTGTTTAAACACCCAAAACGTGACGCACTTCACATGTAAGTGAGGGTCTATTTACCTCCCTTTAAAGTACAGCATGTCTGTTATCATGACATGATCTCTCCTCTCCTCATCTGCAAACCATTACTCCCCAAGACATGTAACTGTGACACGGATCTGAAGGTCAAAGCGCTCTCGTAAGTTTACGCTCATCAGCGTTAATGGAGCGGGATTGAGACGACGGGTCTGTTCAGCTGCGTGTCAGTAATGCACAACATCAATCTGGAGGAAGACGGCGGTAGAAAATATCTTAAATCAATCTTTAGATATTTTTGCTGGAACACAAGAGAAAAATACTGAGGAAGAACATCATTTTTGCAGCATTTCTTCTCATCATCCGTCCGTCATCAATTTACTGTAATTAGAGTTAGAAGGACAATTGCTTCATTGATGGCAGACGAGGAACAAGCTGAATCACAGAATATATTGTATCTCAGAATCACTGATTATTAGTGATGAAAAGAGACCAAATAAGATGAGAAGAGACACAGCTGACCCTCCTTTCATCTAGCGTTCTTCCACAGACGGTCTCACGCTCTAGAAGAAAGAAGAGCTTCAGTAAAACATCAACAACATAAAAGTGAAGAGCAGAGGATTGATGCACAGAGCCATGAGAGACGGAAAACAGCAGAGGAACTGGAACGTTTATTGCTCAAAGGTTTCTGAAGGTCAAGTGGTCGAGCATGACGCCCGCAACGCCAAGGTCAAGGGTTCAACTCCCAGGGAAAATGCACAGTAGTAAATGCACTGTAAGTCACTTCGGATAAAAGCGCCTGCCAAACGAATCCATGTAAATGTAGTTTTCTCTTTCACAGCTTTGAACTTATCTAGAGAAGTCGACAAAATGGACTTTCAGCAGACAGACATTTAAAATTAAAATGAAAAACATGTCATAAGAAAGAAAAACTGCACACAAACTATTTTGTGAGGTCTTTAAACTGGAAAACACGTCTGAGATTCTTTGATGTTTGTCATCTAGAATCCAACATTAGGACAGAAACACCACAAATCTCTCTAATATCTAATAACTTTAAACAGATGTCTCAAGCTCGGCTCTGTGTTTTGTAGCTCTGTTTGGATTGATGGGACTTTAAGGCACCCTGTGATGGTCAAGTTCAGGACGGTTTCCCATCTTTCATGGAGAAGAAGATCCACCCCGGGAGAGAGTTCACACTCCTCTGTCGGCGCTCACACTTCACTTAAAACGACTTGGAGACATTTCACACGTCTACTGAGAAGTGAAGACCAACCCACTTCCACTTTATCCCGCCAAACCTGGCTATCTGAAGGGGTTTTTCCATGTTCACCTTTTCGGTGTTGATGTTTGATCATGAAACAGGTTTCCAAAGTCCCTCCGGGAGTTATTCTCTATATCAGTGTCACGCCTCTCTTGTAGTCTTGAGTTTTCTTCATCACAATATTCCTTATTTAAATAATTCATATGCAATCTGTGTGTGGTATAAATCCAATGACAGGATTACTCCGAGGTTTTTCTCTTCTCACCTGCAGTAAACACTCGTTGGCTGCACAAATCATCAGGCTCTGGGAGAAATTAGGAGCAACTGGACTGAAACAATTCCGGAGGGGAGGAAGTGTGTGTTTATATCCACCATGCAGCGCTCCCGCTGGGAACAGAACACTTCCAGAAGTAGAAATGCAGATTAGGGAATACAGGAGAGTGTGGATGGAATCCACAGACTGTCTTCACATTTTCCCTGCTAATTCCTTTGAGAAATCTGCACAACGATTTCAATAGGTGTTAAACAGAGTCATGGAAAAACAATCAAATTAACGCACGTACAACATTTTTTGATAGTTATAGCTATATACACATGAATCAGAACATGTTCTCCATATTTATTATTGTTTTTTGTAAAACATGCATCTCTTGAGACCTGTTTTATTATTTTTGGGCAAACCGTTCACAATTTACAAGCAACAAGGTCAATTTTTCATATCTCCTGACCAGTAGGTGGCGCTGTCCTGAAACTCTGCATGTAGTCTCAGGTCATGCATTTGATGACATGCACCAAAATTCATCTCAATATGGTAAAGCGTTGCGGAGATATAGCCTCACATCAAATTTGGCGTGTTCTTTTGCGGGTTATTTGAGAACGGTTGGGTTTACCAAAAAGATTTTAATAACCTTTTGTCAGCATGATCTGAAGATGATCTGAGCCAATTTTGGTGACAATTGAAGGAACCATTTAGGACAAGTTTAAAAAAGTAGGCGTTTCGAAAAAGGACGTCTCTAGCCCTTACAGTTCAAATGTAATTAGCATAAATGTAAGTGCAAATTCAGACAGTTGGTGGCGCTAGAGGGAATGACTGAGAGATTCCAAAATTGCTGTTCAGATGTTCAGACTGTCTTCTATCTGTGTGCCAAATTTTATCATTTTCCCGCAAGTGGTTCTATGGGCTTTCATCTCTCAGTCATCATCAGAATTTCATCTCACCTTTGTTCATATAAATATCAGCATCTGCAGCAAATTGCATGTTTGTGCTCAGTTTGGGCCTCTGAATAAAACTGGGTTGATTTTCCTCCATATTCTCACTATATCAAACAAAATGAGCCATAAAAGCCTGATACATCAAATAAGATACTCAACATGAAACACAAATGCAAACTTTTTTTACAAGTATTTTGTCTCAGTAAACTGCTCCTTTTAAAAGACTTTAGACTGTTGTCATATGTCAGACTTTACAGACTTAAGTATGAAAAATAATTTAAAAGCAGCACTAATTAATGGTTATAAGTGATCATTTTAGGATTTTTTAGAATTTAAAACATTTAAGCAGAATGTGGGTGACATTAAAGCAATCTATTGATCTAATATGGCATGTTTTTACATTCAAGCGTCATCGTCCCATTACTAAAAACTGCATTAACAAAACACTTTGTGATTGATCTACTCATAAAACCCTTGATGCAATGAGCCAAATGCAAATTCCTGATCGCCATGTCCGAGATCCTGTTTCGATTTAAATGCTATCACGTTTCCCAACAGCGAATGTGGCCGATTATCTAAAACGTGTCCTTTTGTTTTCTGTTGGCTCCACCATCCTCAGATGTCATTGATTATTCAACAGTCACTGTTTTTGGAACAAGTGAACAGCACAAATATAGCCTCATGTTTGCTGGAGTCATCATCCGAGACTGATTTCCAGGCTTTAAGCGTGGTTTATTGTGTTTACTATGACGACATACTTCTTTAGTTGAATTGTAGACGCCCACAGAAATTTCCACTCTACAAAAGTGATGCTGGAGAGATTTTCCTCTCTGATGTTACATGCCAATACAGTACAGATCGTTTGTTGGCTTTGTGAACTGACATATTGTTCCTTTTAAAGACGCAGCTCATATTTGGCCTCGTTTAACTCTGCTGATCTAAGCGAGAGCCGCAGAAAGCTGTGCGACAGGCTCTGGAGGGCCGTACGTTCTGGTGTGGAGTCATGGGCTTGTTCTGGGCTTTCAGCAGACAGCTGGAGGCGACACAACAGGCCTGAAATCATTCACAGGTTTAGCTTTAGAACGTCATTTTCCACCTAAAGTGTGTGTGTCTTCTGAGAATCCTTATTGTTCCCATGTGGGATCTATAAAAGATCTCTATCCGTTGCCCTTTAGCCAAAGACACATTACTGCTCGTAATAAAGAACATGAGCCATGCAGTTATAAAAATAGCTCCTTTGTAATGTAAAGTTTTGAGATGTTCAGATTATAAGACGATAAAAGCTTGAACACACTTAACTTTTACACCAAAAAGGCAAAATGAGGATTTTAAATGGTCTAAATTGGATGATATAAATATAGAGCAATTAGTAATTAATGGGGCCAAACACAAAAAAACAAATGAGTTCTGCATGCATGGATGGCAGCATCAGACCACCTGCAATAATGAGTGATTAAAGACATTTTTTAGATTATTTTGGCCAAAATAGCTGAAAAATCACAAATACAATCGCTATTAATATGATTAAATTGCTTGTCACTTTTGACCAATAGGTGGCGCTGTTGCCAAATTGATGTTGTGTGGTCAGTGTGAGGAGACAATGACATGTACAAAGTTTGGTGTCGATATGCCAAAGCATTGTAGAGTTACAGCCTCAGAATCAGCTTGGCACCATGCCATCAAATTTGTTGATGCGTTATTCGAGAAAGGTTTGGTCAATCAAAAAGACTTTAAATGCTTTTAGCCGGCATGGTCTGAGCCGATTTTGGTTAAAAAAAAAATCAGACGAACAGTAAATAGGTTTTCAAAAAATTTTAAATTGACGGACAGCAAGTTTGAATGAATATGACATAATTGGCATCATTGTTCTAGATATGACCAAAGTCCCTTTAAGACAAGTCATTTCACTCGGCGGCCATCTTTGAAACGCCTCTCGGGCATCCTGGGCATCATGCAATCTCTTTGAATGGGGAAACATCAAATTCTCCAAAACTGTTCACCAACCTTACGATTAAATTTCATAATTTGAAATCACCAATGAAATCTAACAACAACCGGCTCATAAATTTAGTTTCTAAACGCTCGAATCATGACAAAAAAAAACTATTTTTCAGGCTGGATCAAGCTAACGCGCATGCGCAAACCTAAATGCGCGTCTCTTCAGAGGCCGCGCGTCTGAGTGTTTCTATAGAAACCGGTGATTCTAACGGCTGCTGCAGTGACGCGATGACTTTACCAGTCGGCGATTGGCTCTTATTTAGAAGGCGGGACTTATTCCGCCATATTGCGCATTACACTTTCTCCCATTCAAAACAATACGAGTGACACGTCTTGTGTTATTCTATAGTCTTTGATATGACTCAAGGAATCTATCAAGACCAGTTTCATAAAATAAGCATTTTTAAAAAAAAAATTCATTATAAATTTCTTTTTACAAAACTTTTTGAGTACCTTCGGGAGTCCTGATGAAACATACCAAATTTCATAAAGATATGCATTCATAAAATACAGCATTTTATGACAAAATTCAAAATGGCTGACACCCAAAATGGCCGATATGGGTAAAACTGGGTATCATTTGACTTGATATGCCACACTGAATTGAAAGAGACCAGTTTTATGATTTTGATTTTGATGAACATGTAGGTGCATGTTGTGATGATGATGTACCAAGATTAATCTCAATACGCTAAAGCGTTGCAGAGATATAGCCTCGCATCCAATTTGGTGTGTTCTTTGTAGAATTATTTTGAGAACGGTTGGGTTTACCAAAAAGATTTTAATAACTTTTTGTCAGCATGATCTGAAGTTGATCTGAGCCAATTTTGGTAAAAATTGAAGGAACCATCTAGGACGAGTTCAAAAAAATAGGTGTTTTGGACAATGACATCTCTAGCCCTTACAGTTCAAAAGTAATTAGCATAAACATAAGTTCACATTCAGACAGTTGGTGGCGCTAGAGGGAATGAGTGAGAGGCTCCAAAATTGCTGTAGTTAATGTTCAGACTATCCTCTATCTGTGTGCCAAATTTCATCATTTTCCCTCAAGCGGATCTATGGGCTGACATAGACTTCCTGAAAACTAACGAATGGGCCTTTGGTGATTGGCCCCAATGATCAGAAATGTGAAAACGCTTACCATATCTACTGCTGTTGATGTCAAAGTGATTGTGTCTAAACAATCTCTACAGTATTTTGGCCTAATCACTTCAAATCACGTCAAATCAGACCGATGTCAACATCATGGATGCCCTCATTCTAAAAACCATGAACAAAACAGCAAAATTAAAGAAAATGCAACCCAGATGACAATATGGTTCGTTTGCAGCAGAAATAACATATTTTTGTGAGAAGAAATGCTGGCTGACAATTCAAGAGACATTTGAAAAACAATAGTATATTGTTGCGCCGATGTAGTTCATGGGAATATAGATGAGTTTCAATGTTTCGTCCCTCACCACTAGTGACTGTAACGACGTCAAGTGAATTTGGGTTTCCGATCCGCGCAGTCAACCAGGACCTGCAGCTGACAGCGGCCCAAATTAACCCTGGTCTATTTTTACCCCAGTAACAACAGGAACAGCTGAGAGGCCAAGAACATGGAGGTGAAGGCCAGACAGCATAAAAGAGAGACATACTCCGATGACAGAGGGATGCATCATTTGACCAAATTAAGATGTGTTAATCGCTAACACCATAAATCTGTCTTGTTTAATTTTAGTATCAGTTGCTACACTCTTAAAAATAAAGGGGGTTTTCACAGTAATGCCATAGAAGAACCATTTTTGGTTCCTCAAAGAACCTTTCAGTGATCAGTTCTTAAAAGAACCATTTATTCTTAGTGTGAAGAACATCTAAAGAACCTTTAGTATAGTTTGGTATAAAAGGTACCATCGATGCCAATGGAGAACCTTTATTTTTCTTCATGTTGGGTGAGTTTGGGATGGATCTTATGTAAGTGAGGAATCAGCACCTTCAAAGTTTCTGGCACATAGAAGAGAGATTCACATCACACACTCGAGTCATTTATATGGCGGCCGTCTCAACACGCTTCCCGTAACTCCACACCGCACCGCTTTATTAGATGTTAAACCTCTGCCAGGAAGGATTGTGTCCGATTTCAGAGAATTACACCAACTTCTGATGCACCAAATGTCACAAAGCAAAAAAGTTACAGTGATTTTACCATGGATAGTCCAGTTTTATAATACATATTTTTCGATCGGATCCGAGTTTAAAGGTGGAGCGGTAATTACCAAACAATTAGTCTGAGTTCAGCTGGTACGCTCTCAAATGACTAGTTTCTGCTATGATTAGTGAGTTTAGAAAGCCTGGCGGAATGTGACTGACACGTGTGTTTGCAGTTCTTTAACTACATGCTAAATTGAGCGCGATCGCGGCTGAGGGAAGACCAGGACAGAAGCCGAGGATTACACTCTCAGCCAGCGTCTTTGTTTAAGAGATTAGCTCTCTGACCTCGAACCGCTAAAGTGCTTCATGCAGACAAGACAACAGACGCGTCTCTCATATGGAGTTCTTCAACTCATTAAAAGGACACACATGACCTCTTCCAGCCATCGCTGGAGTCATATGCTGCCTTCAGATGCACCTACAGGTTCAGAAGTCTTAATTATGATGTGATGTGCGTTCAAGTGATTCTGGTTGGAAAAATCAGACGTGTTGGGCAATTCTGACTCCCTAAACAGCCAAAAGTCTATCTATATACATAGCAGACGACATAATCCGTCTCTTCAAGGTTTTGGTTCACATACCTGTCAGACAGAACGAGACTCTCAAAAGCTTCTGAACTCTGTGCTTTAAAATAAAAATGAATGTGCTGTAAGAATGCTTTTCTATGAAATGGTACAGGTGTTATGTTCCTTGGTTTTGTGTTTCTTGTTTGTGCTTTTATTTTGAAATTTGTTTTCTTTTCCCCATTGTTCCCAGGGTTCTAGTTCTATTGTTGCCATGGCGATTGATTACCCTCACCTGTTCCTTGTTATCTTCCCTTGTTCAGTGTCCTTAGTGGATGTTATGTGTTTTTTGTCTATATCTCCCTGCGTTACAACAGTTGCTCTGCTCAAGATCAGACACTTTATTAATTTAACTTAATGAATGTGACAAGAAAAGTTGCTCATAAATAGCTGAAGCTATAACGTTTATCATTACTCAGGGAGGGATTGACAGTTAACTTACATGTTTCGCATTTGTTCATCTTTTCTGAAGATTAATGTTTAAAGGTTTTGTACTTAAACACAAATAAGCATAAAACATCAAAGAATTCCAAGACTATCCATTGATGATACTTACTGATGACTGAGCTGTGGTTTTCCCTCCAAAATGACATCACTTCCTGGAAGATGATGTCATTAGGAACCAGAGTTAATAAACCACAAAAGCACATTGTTCACCATGATGGTTTTTAATTGCTTGAAATATGATTGAAATCACTTCAAAAAGGAAAATACAGTTAAGTTTAACATGTGCAGCGCAATTCTGTCATATAGACTACATAAAATTATTATGAGAACATGGATTTAATGGTGAAACTTTTGTTTTTGTAATCAGGTTCTCAAAAATTAAACACTGTAAAAAATCAATGTTGAGAAAACTTAAAAGTTCAAAGCAACAAAATGTTTCAGTTTTCTCTACTTGTTTTTGTAGGAGAATTTTGAGTTTTCTCAACTTTTTGTTGTATAAACTGAATAGAACAAGTTGAGAAAACTCAAAAATCTGCTGAAGTTTGTTGCCTTTAACTTTTAAGTTTTCTCAACTTTTGATTTTTTTTACAGTGAAATGACATTAAAAATCGGATTTAGGTTTATCGGCTAATATATTGGTTATCGGTTTTCAAATATAAAGAATTATCGGCCAAATTTTTCATATTGGTGCATCCCTAACTAAAATAACACTGGCTTTTGTCGGCTAAAAAATAATACAAAAGGACAGAAAGTGATATTAAGGACACATGATAAACTGACCCCAAACTTTACATGGGGAAGTGAAAATGTACTGCATTACAGAAAAGACCCAGAACAGAAAACATGATGCATTACTGCCATGACAGCAGGCCTGCCTCATCTCGTTCATTCATTCTGTCAGTGCATAAAAGCACAAACTACATTTTGATCATTGCATAATGAGACAGGAGTCTTTGAAATATAGTTTTGAGCATTAAACACGTCTACAATGAAGCCTCATCATGCAAATGAATGCATATACAAATCACAAAATGTTTGACATGTGTTTGCATTTGAAATCTGTGAATACAAATAAGAATTCTTGATGATATCAGCTGAAAAGGCATGTCATTTCAGCAAATTGTTACATCAATACATTTTGATGAAATGCATCCGTCCTTCCATCTATATCACTTGATCTATTTCTAAGACTTAATGGTTTGTATTCTTCGCCTTCCAACAAACTGCCACAGCAACATTTTAGGGGAAAATTGATTATATTTTTATGTTTTGAAGTAGGACGAAACATCCAGATATTTATTTTCTTCTTGAGTAAAATGGCATGCATCAGGTGATTAAAGATGAATCAGTGAAAGTGAAGTGCAGCTGTGGTTTGGGTCTTTAGGCGTTGGTTGATTTAACAGGTCAGGTTGATGGTCAGGTCAGAGGGTTGCGTTTCCTCAGCGGGGCACGAGGGCTTTGCACCCTGACTGCCCCTGCTTAACCTACCCCGGGGCAACAGCCACAGAACGCCCTCCTCTGGGCAAAAGATAGTCATGGATGTGTTTGCATAAACATACAGAGGCGTAGCAACCAATAGAAATTTGTTTTGAATTCTTTTTGGGAAACAACGATTATACTGCTGGTCGAAAGTGTCCCTATTATTCTATTTGTGAATATTTCCTTTAATGTAGTGTGTAATATAGCTTTTTGTGAATGTAAAAGGTCTGTAAAGTTTCAAAGACCAATCGCAACAGACTGGGCCATTTGGCCAATCGGAGCAGAGCAGGCTCTCAGAAAGGCGGGGTTTAGAAAGACCGAATCTTTGAACGAACTCTTTCAGACACTGTGAGAAAAGAGCTGATGCTGCAGTGGATATTATAAGAAAATGAAAGTGTTTTTGACCTTGAATGCATGTAAACCTGTCGTAGGAGAAAACAATACAAAATTTGAATGAAACTAGCAACATTATACAACGATTGTCACAACTGACCAATCACAGTCAAGGATTCCAGAGAGCGTGCAATAATCATGGCTTGTTAATAGACAGACATCAGTGCATTAAAGTAAATCATTTCCAAAATAATCATCTCCAGACTGTGAAGAATCCATCAGGAGACGGTTACAGTAAGTGGAAGAGTCCAGGGGTTCGGCCTCGCACCACTATAGGGAATCTCACACCTCCTATAGAGGCCTCTGGCTTTTCATCTGTCCGGACGGACCATGTGACTGACGCTCATTCTAGGAAATCTTTCCTCGAGCGTGGTGAGTCTGCTGAAGTGAGCGGAGAGACAGACCCCGGTATCTAGAGCAAACAAATCCAAACAATACTGACAGGAACACTGAGAAAATGAGTTGCAAATGATCTTCTTCAAAGCAGTGACTGTATTAGTCTCAAATAGACCTGCAAATCTCCATTCTAGAAATGAAGGGCATTAGTGTTTATTTTGAGGCCCAATATGGTTCATTTCCAAAGATGTTGTGATCTCAATGTGGCTCCATATCCAAATTGTTGATTTTTTTAACCTAATTTCAATGGGCGAAAACCAAATGTATCTAGTTTCCCTCAATCAAAGCAATTGCACGTGTTAAAAAAGAGAATGAATAAAGCTAGAATAAAATGCTTTAAAAGCAGAGGCTTTTTTTCTTTTGATATATTGTATGTTCAGATACTCATACAGAAAAATATTCTGGGGTTCATGAACATTTTGTGAAAATGATCAAAAATGCTGCCGCTGGCTGGCAACTATTTCAAAAAACGCTGGCGAGGAACGAGTTAATATGCTGCTTTATAAATAAAAACAAAATGGTGATTGTACTTTTATTTTGATTGTAGTTTTAATTAAGTTTGCTCTGAAAATGTAGAAGGTAGAACGTAACTACTACAATAATAGTAAAAGGCTGTGCTTTTCCAAAGTCTTGTGAACAATGTTGAGCACAAATATAATCTATGATTGGAGATGCCGCCATCTTGTGTTGGAGAGGAATAATTACAGGTGTAGCATTTAAAGGCATTCTTCTGTCATCATTAACTCACTCTCATGTCAGTCCAAAGACTTTCTTTCTTCTGCGAAACACAACAAAAATATTTAGAAAATGCCTTAGTGCTTATTTACAGGTTTGGAACAACACGAAGAGGAATTTACAATTTTGGGTGAACTATCCCTTTGAGTGTAATGCAAGAAGCAGCAAATCAGCATATTAGAATGATTTCTGAAGGATCATGTGACACTGAAAACAACAATTTTACATTGTAATAATATTTTATTATTTTTACTGTATTTTGTAAAAACCGACTCCAAACTGTACTGTATATTTATAATATTACTGTTTTTTAAACCAATACTTTACACAGCTTATGAATCCATGTCAACTTATGAATATGAGTAGAGTTCAGCTTGAAGTGCAAATTATGGAATTTTATTTATTTATATTTTCACACAAAAAAAATCTTTGCATCACAAGAAGTAGACTATACTGTGATTTTCGAAATATTTAGTAACTGAAAAAAAAATTGTAACAATGTTTACATGATACAATGACTGGTTGATTTTATTAGAGCTGGGTATTGAAACAAATTTCATGTTTCGATTTAATAAGCTTGCAATTTGATTCTGATCTCGATTCAATTTGATTCATTTTGACATACCATTGGTTACATTTAACCAAAACTGCTTGGGAACAATAGAAACTTATCAGTATCATAAGTCAATAACGTATATCACACCTACCTACTTTACCTAAAACACTCCAGCGTCAGCTGTAGAAACTGAGACCAAATTATCAGACACAGTCATGAGGGCAGGCATTTGAACTACTGTGCCCAACCCCTCTAATTTCACTGCAGATAAGGGCAATTCCTGCATAGGTGTCTAGTGCAACCACATTCCCAGCATGGGTGTGGAGGCTCAGTGGGGGTGGGGGGGGGTCGTTTTAACTAGAGTCACTCATCAAGCCAGACAACTTTCTAAATTACACTCATTAGCTCGGACCAACAGGATGTCAGCTATTTTGGTATGAATGTGGATTTTAAACTACTACTCCTAGAGAGTTTATACAATTCTTATTTGTTTGTTTTGTTTTTTTGTTTTTCACACAATTTCTTGAAAATGAAAGAAAAAATAATTCAGAAGCAGAACCTTCAGGGATGAGTTAATGCGAAAACAATAAAACAAACAGAAAATAACTTCCCCACAAAAGAACTGCCTTCCCTATGAATCAAAATAAAAGAAACAAAACATACAATAACATACCCTATCTCCTAACATACCCTAAAAGTAATGGCCTTTTGGCCTTCAAAAAAACAACAACAAGGCACTCACCCCCTACGGCTAACAACGTAACACCCCCACCCTTAAAATGACAAACTATTATTTGTAACCTTATCGTGCCAAATTTCCATGTTAAAGGACTAAGGGTTTAAATTCATATTGCCCGCCATGCACAATTGCCCTAAAGCCACCAGGGTGGCGTTGGCACCAGGGCTTGGGCCCGTCATCGCTTCTTGCAGCTATATTTTTTTTCTTTCCGACTTCTCTAGCACTTTTGGGGACCTTAACGTGCTCGAAAACTCTTGAAACTTTGCACACGTCGTAATCGTCCACCATCAGGGCCGGGCCAAAGCTGGTACCCATGTAATTTTTAACTACTCCTCTTAAGGGTATGAAGATGTTAAATTGTGAACGGATATTGTGAACGGATCTCAAACGGCGTTGCCATGGCAAGCGATTAAAGGGGACACAGGAAGATTCTCATATCTTGACATTCTTTTATAGTTACACAGTTTAAATGTATATTACCCATTGTGCACAGCTGCCCTGAAGCCACCAGGGCTTGGACCCGTCATTGCTGCTTGCAGCTATATTTATATTTTTGTTATTGGTGGTCCAACATTTTATGAAAGCTTTATGTTAAACTTAAAATGGAATTTATAGTAATTTATAGTGTTAATAAATTAGTGAGTCCACAAACTCATTCTCTCAAATGGCTTGGTATGCAGAACATTTGCAGCTGGTATAGATATATTATAGATAAAATAGGCTTAGATGATTAAATGTTTGTTTGCTTTGGTGTTGCCACCCCTCACAGTCCTCATGTGACCCTATAAATGATTTTCTAGATCCGCCCCTGGTGAGGAGCAGGGCTGCAGGTGTAGTGTCAGCACCCCCTGGCTGTGGAGCTGCAGCAGCTGCACAAACTCCTCCGGCATCTTGTGCATGTGGCGGCTCGGAGTCCCCTGGTCGTAATAATGGTACGGAACCGGACGCTCCTGCAGGTCGCTGCCGAACGGCCAGAATCCGTAAACGTGCACGTGCTCACACAGTTCCATCGCTGTGCTAATTAACATAAACCCCGTGGAGAGCCGCACCTCCCGCAGGCCACGCCCCTTCCAGAAACGGTCCAGCATCCGCAGGTAAGAGGGGCTGAAGAACACCACCGGCTGCTGAGGTCTGATTGACTGGAGGACTTTGAGAGCTTTGATTGAGTTTGTTGTGCAAAACGTGTAGGCAAATGCAGGAATAATGAGGGTGGCGTTTCCGTACACACACACTGACCCGCTTCAACAATGGATCCGGATTCTTCTCCAGATTTTTGTATCTGCAGACACACAGTTTTTAAGAAACACTTACTGACAGAATACAATGATTTTATTTAGAAATAGCAATTGTTAAAAACAAGAATCTGAGAACTTAAACTGAAACTAAAAGGTCTTCATTTAAATGTTAATTAAAACTTATGATTGTTTATGATTGGTGTGTTTGTGAACACTGACCGAAGCTGACTGGGGTTGACGGTTACCAAATCCGTCTTCATCCCAACATCACTGTCATTAACCGCTGCCAAATTAAACCTGAAAGAGAGAGAAAACATCATATTAACAGGAAGGATGGACGAATACTGACGGATGTGTTGTGGTCAGTGAGGGAGCAAGGAATGATGGGATGTGTTTACCGTATGACGAAGTCTGCGCTGTCAATCTCACGTCCACAGCTGCTGTTTTTCAAAATCCCACCACTGCCGACCACAGCACACCGACCCAGACGCCGACCGGACCAGGGGATGTCCTGCACACACACACTCAAGTCACCTATATTTATATAGCGCTTTAGACAATACAGATTGTTTCAAAGCAGCTTCACAGTGATAACAGTTATCCAGTAGTAATACTCACTGACACACACACACACACACACACTCACACTCACACAAACCTCGGGCAGCATACTGTGGAGTGCTGCAGTCATTTGGAATGGTTTTTTTTTTGTGGTTGTTTCATATGGGATGGTTTGATTGTCGGCTGTGTTGTTTTTGGTGAGCATTAATGTTTCTGTGGGCGTTACAACAAAACTGCAGCCTGATTCTGTCATGAACAAAGAGAGAGATAGAGAAAAGTTTATGAGGATTACTTTTAAATTATTAATTAAGTGCAATTGATAGTTTTCAAGTGACATCACGCCCTGAGGGGAACGCCCTCCGGAGGACAAAACAAGGCTTTCCTCCATTGCCTGCCAGTCATTTTTACCAGGTTTGTAGTAAAATCTAATGTAGTAAGACAAATGATATTAAAAGACCAAATTCAGTATACACCATATGGATTGTACAGGCAAACAAATGAACACAAAATATTAATGCAAAACTTGTTGCGCTCATATTCTGGGCTCATTGGCTCGCCTGTATATAGTATGCATCATCAAAAAGGGTTCACTGAATTTGATCTTTTAATATCACTGTTTTAGTACATTAAGGCACTTTAAGGGTGGGTTGCACTAAAGATTCTTTAGCCTGGCGTCGGTTCACCCTCCGCCTGTGCTGCTTGATCAGCCCTTTAACTCAAACACGTGAGTTTTACAGCCTATATCCATTCAGTCAGATTTTGCGCTGCAATACATCATGACACTGACAGCTGTTAACTTATCCATTCTGACAGGTAATTACGGCCACTCGACATTAATTATTTTTAATTGCACGGGCATTTAATCCAAGGGTCTGCTATGTGCATGTAAAACTATCAATGACAATCATTTTGGGGCATGAAGTAATGTAAACACAGATATCGGATACCAGTCACGTCTAAAGTGAATGTAAAAAAAAATGGATATGGTCAATAGATCGGATCTGTGTTCCTCATATGTCCGTGAAAAGTGAAGCTGCGGGCTTTTTGATCGCCCCCTGGTGGTTGGATGCAGTACAGGTCATAAACCCCGCCCTCTCCATGCAAACGAACAAGACTTGAGTCAAAACAAAAAATAAATTACGCTTCAAATAAACTTTTCCTAAAGATGGTTTTGGTCATTTAAGGTAGTTGTTATCACGCTGATATATATTCAATTATGTTTTTGTGATAAGTTTGATTTTAGCTAGCAATTTGATGCTATAGAAACGGGGCGTGTCGTTATGATTGACAGTTGTGATTGACAGCTTCTCTGAGGACTGTCGGAGCTTCGAGGGGAGATTGAAGATATATAACTATTAATTTTCGATGTCTGTGTTATTTCACACCGACAAAATTAGCTTCAACAGTAAACTACTAATCGACCTACAGGATCTGACGGATCACTGAACTTTTTTCGGTAATGTTAAATGTGGGATTTATAAGCTAATTAATAAATGTTATTAGTTAAGATAACACGCTTAACGTTAGCCATGACGGGAAAAAGCAGGTGATTATCTGGCAGTTACTAATTTTTATGGGTAGAAAATAATAATTAGCAAGACAAAACTAATGATAGCCTACACTGTTAACGATTTTCTTGTATTTTTACAGTACAGTACTGGCAGCACGGTTGCCAGCAAGTTACTGTATTTTGCTTTACAGTAATTGTACTGTAATTCAATTTACAGTACACAAGAACAGTACTGTAATTCTATTTTTACTGCATTTTCTACTTTTAGTTTGCTTCTGCTGTAATTAATAATACAGTATTGTACTGTAATATCAATATTGATTTATATTACTGCTAATATTACTGCAATTTTCAAAATAACTAATAATGTTATTATTATAATTATATAATATGTAGTTATTACAGTATATAAATTTATAGGAAGTAATATTGATGATGACAGAATACCTGCAAATCAAAAGACAATCCAAACAATGTTCTTGTCAAAAATATGTTTAATTCAATCAATTGAACTATTAAAACCATTTTATTTAAAACCATTGCATGTTCAGTGAATCAGCAATTTACAGGTATTAACGGCTGTTAAAGGGACAGTTTACCCAAAAAAAATGAAAATTCTCATCATTTACTCTCCCTCAAGTTGTTCCAAACCTGTATAAGTTTCTTTCTTCTGCTGAACACAAAAGAAGATATTTAAAGAATGTTGGTAACCAGACAGTTGACGGCACCCATTGACTCCCATAGTGGGGGGAAAAAATACTATGGGAGTCAATGAGTGCCATCAATTGTCTGGTTACCAACATTCTTTAAATATCTTAATTTGTGTTCTGAAGATGAACAAAGGTCTTACAGGTATATTGAGTTTATCTACTGAATTTGCTGTTTCAAAAAATATTATTGCTCTAGAAACAGAATAGCCTATTATTTTATAGGTAGAATCGTAATTCCTGTAGTTAGGAGATTCTAGCTTGTAAAAAGCGTCCTTGTAGAGCTCGTAAATACGGCTTGTAAGGCATATGTCTTTTGTCATAAAGATTGAGAGATGAAGACACTAAAGGAATGTGCAACTGAACATACAAGTTGTTCTTGTTGGTCAAACAGCAGAAGATAATCAGTACAATCTCCAGGCTATTCATCAGCTTGAGAAAAATAATCCTTGAATGAAGTGTTAAGTAGACAATAAGCACCTGTCAAATGCATAAGTGTGTAAAGACACACACCTGTTTAGCTCACGCTCAGTTTGGTTTGATTTGTACGGGCAGTTCATGAAATCTGAAAGATCCTGCGTGAAACTCTTGAGTTTTATACTGAGAGGGAAACAAAGACATTTAATTAAATGGTCAGTTCTTTGAAATATCAGGATCGCTGGTTGATCTTCATTTTCACGCACCTTTTGGCCGGTTTGATAACGGAAAACTTCTGCCTGAGTTTTGCGCAGTGCAGCTGCTGAAGCGTCTCTGTCATCACATCTCTGAAAGAAAGACAACACAAGTCATTTTTATTTATTTATTTTTTAATTTTTGCTGCTCATTAACTATTTCCAAGTCCTCTAAATGATCAACATGGTCAAAACTGCTGATAAACCTGTCGCACACAATCTTTCTGTCTTATATGTTCCTCCTCACTCTTAAAAATAAAGGTTCTCGTTCAGCAACGAACCCTCTTCCCTTTCAATGGACTCTTGGCTTTCAGGATCTTCAGATCAGTGTTTTGGTTTCTGGGTTATTTTCTACAAAACTACAGGGGAATCAAAAGTTCAATGTAAATTTTACAGGAGTTTGTTTTTATTTGGGTCTTTTTAAGGATTGAAAAGTTCTTCTTGATGAACAGGATGCACAACAGTAAAGTCTAGGGCAATAATTTCTGCTAGAACAAATGAATGAAAACAAATAAAGGACAATAGATTTACTGTGAAATCAGATGATTGCTCAGTGAGATAGGAATGCTGATTCAGGAACACATTCTTACATATTACTGGTGTTGCACACAATACTCAAAAACATCTGTGAATATTTCTGCACACACACACACACACACAACACCACACACACATACATAATACAGTTGCAAGAAAAGTATGTGAACCACTTGCAGAAACTGTGAAAATGTGCAAAATCATACAAAATGCATGTTGTTTTTTTTATTTAGTACTGTCCTGAGTAAGATATTTTACATAAAAGATGTTTACATATAATCCACAAGACAAAACAATAGCTGAATTTATTAAAATAACCCCATTCATAAGTATGTGAACCATTGATTCTCAATACTGTGTGTGGTTACCTGATGATCCACGACTTTTTTGTGTTTTGTGATGGTTTTTCATGAGTCTCTTGTTTGTCTGAGCAGTTAAACTGAGCTCTGTTCTTCAAAAAATCCTCCAGCTCCTGCAGATTCTCAGTTTTCAAGCATTTTTGCATATTTGAACCCTTTCCAGCATGACTGAAATGATTGAGATTCAAACATTCACTGATGCTCCAGAAGGAAACATGATGATTAAGAGTCGGGGGGTGAAAACTTTTGCACATGATGAAGATGTCCAAATTTTTTTATTTTGTTTAAATATACTTTTTTTTTTCATTTATACTGCCCTTCGGAAGCAACAGAAGATACTTGCATGTTTCCCGGAAGACAAATTAAGTACAATTTACCTTGATCTTCAAATTCAAAAGTTTTCACCCCCGACTCTTAATGCATCATGTTTCCTTCTGGAGCATCAGTGAATGTTTGAACCTTTTTTAATAGTTGAGTTTGAGTCCCTCAGTTGTCCTCAGTGTGAAAAGATGAATCTCAAAATCATTCAGTCACTGCTGGAAAGGGTTCAAATATGCAAAAATGCTTGAAAAACTGATGAATCTGCAGGAGCTGGAGGATTTTTCTGAAGAACAGAGCTCAGTTTAACTGCTCAGGACAAACAAGAGTCATGAACACCATCACAAAACACAAAACAGTCGTGGATCATCAGGTAACCACACACGTATTGAGAATCAATGGTTCACTTATGAATGGGGTTATTTTAATAAATTCAGCTGTTGTTTTGTCTTGTGAACTAAATGCAAACATCTTTATGTAAAATATCTTACTAAGCATTTTGTATGATCCTCTTATTTTGTTAAAATTATTCACATTTTCACGATTCTGCACACAACTTGCTATATATATATATATATGAGAGAGAGATTGAAAATTTTAACGGATTGCACTTGCCCTGCCCCCTACAGGTGATCAGACATTTCATACAGTTGATGATGAAGGTTGTTAAATAATTACCTAATATAGTGTTCAGTCTAGTGCTGCAAGGATCACAACACCAAGATAACCGACCTTTTCATCCAAGCTGTCACCGGTGTAGGCTGAATGTAAAAATATTTGAGATAATCAGTCAAATCAAACCTCGGGCTTGATGTTCACTGAAGCTGCTTGAGCGCGAATTCCAGCGCGACGGTTCAGTTAGCAATCAAAACTGTGCGAGATAAGATGTAAGTAGCTAAACTACACATTTCTCGATAAAAGACAAAAATAATCAGGAATGAAATCTAATAAACTTCAGTCTGATTACTCCCGTTTGAATAGTAGCTAGTTATAATTTATGTGATTCATGTAATAATTAGCAGGCTAGTAGCCTAACTGTCAATGTGAGGGGGTCAAGAATAACGTAATAATAATAAGTCCTTTTTCATCATATATTAGGCATATGATTAATAATAGCCCAGCATAAATGCACATTTGATTGTGATTAATTAAATACACTTAGCTACTAGCTTTCCGGTAGCCTTCAGTAAATTAACTTCTCTAAGAAAATGATTCATAAAACATATAAATATCATTTGACCCTACATTTATTTTCTACATTGACACAGATGAAAATGAAAAGACTATCGGTGAAAGCTCAGCTTTAGCAGGGGAATGGACAAAGAGACTGAGGGGGAAAAGAAAGAGAATATCATGGAGATGACAAGGAGAGATTTTAAAGCTATAATCTTAATCACCACATCATGTAGTTAATTAGATAAAAAAATCAATCATTTGACAGCCCTAATAAACAATCTTATCTCTGATCCAGCGCCACACCAGTTTTGAACAACTTTATTAAAACATTGACATTTCAACCTAAAAATGACATTTTAACAAAACACTTATGACTCCTCAGAAAACAACAACTTAATGACAGCAAGCACAATATCATAGGTTACTGTATTAGTGTCATTAATTAGGATAAAAAGGAAAACACAGATGTATAAACCATAAACTAGTCTTAGACTTTAGCTATACTTAAAAACCAGCAACACAGAGCCCGATTTAACTTCATTTAAATACCAATTATTGAATTACAATGAAATATTGAGGTAAAAGCGCTCACCTGGACGAGTGTGTGTTGGGTGTGTAGTAAAACATCACACACACACCCTGAAAGAGGATCAGGACCATCAGCAGCCTGACGATCCACTGGAGAAACGCCAATTCCATTAGAGAGACAAGTGCACGAGTGTGTGTGTGTGAGTGTGTATATGTGTGTGTGTCGCCTTTAACCCCCTGAGACACACACACACACACACACACACACAGTGTAACTCCGCCCCTCTCAAAACTTGCTGGCTTACTCAATAAAATGTACAAACAGCTCATTTTATCATATGACCAAACTTGTGCTCAAAAGTAAAAGTGTGGAAGAGCCCTAAAAACACGCTGACAACAATAGGAACATTTGTAATTCAGTTTACTACTAATATATATATATTAGTGCTGTCAAAATTAGCGCGTTAACGCATGCGATTAATTTGAAATATTTAACGCGTTAAAAAAAATTAACGCAATTAACGCGGTTGCAGTTTTTTTTTCCGGTTGTGGCCCATGTGTGTTCAACGTGCAAAGAAATATGGATAAGACCAAGGAAGGACTTTTAGACGGAAAGTTTCAGTATAAAACTCTGCCGGATGGTTCTGTGGATAAAAAAAAGTAATCTGTGCAAAGCCGATTTAATTACCACAGAAATTCGTCTTTGGCATATCACTTAAAAGCAAAACACCCACCGAAACCATCTCTACGGGGCCTCGCCAATGTAAATTGCAGGAGTGCGTTCGTGGTAAAATGACAAGATCTGTAAGATAAGGTAATGAATGCTTTGGTTATTTGGATAGCTAAAAACTGCCGACCCATTAACATAGTAGATGACGATGGACTGCGGGACATCATTAGAACTGCATCCGGAGACGCCTCATACAATATGCCCTCAAGAGGAACCATCATGTCAAAAATACACACTTTGTATGACGATGAGAAGGCACGGAGGATGAACACGTTACAGCAAGCGACACACATCGCACTGACAGGGGACCACTGGACTTCTGTGAGCAATGACAACTACTTAGGCATCACAGCGCACTTCGTTGATAAAGAATGGAAATTGCATTCATTCGCACTAACCGTGTCTAAAACTGAGGAACGACAGTACGCTGAGGCATGTGCGGATCATTTCTCGATGTGGCAAGAGAATGGAAAATCGAGGACAAGTTAAGCACACTTGGCACTGACAGTGCTCGTAATATGGTTGCTGCCGCGAGACTACTTCCATTTGAACACCTGCCCTGCACGGCCCACATTTTGCAACGAACTGTCACAGTTTCCATTCACGGCAGTGGATTTGAAAGTGTCCTAGCTAAAATGTCGCAAGATTGTTGGGCACTTTAAGCATAGTCCATCCAACGCTCACGAACTAATGGAACAGCAAGTTGCATGTGGACAGAAACAAGAATCTCTCGTTCAGGACGTTACGACTAGATGGAATTCTACCCTAGAGATGGTCAAGCGAATTCAGCGAAACAAATCTCCACTGACCACTACCCTGGCTCAGCAAAAGCAATGTTGCCATGTTGACTACACAGGAGCTCGCCAAACTGCAAAAGCTGGAGGAACTACTTGAACCTTGCAGGTAGATTAATATTATTTTCTCCGTCTCTTGTGTTTTCACTATCCCCCAATCTGTGTGACATTATTACATTATTAAAAAGGTGAAGAAGAAATAAATATGGTGTTGAACAATGTAATGTAAATAAAATACAATTGTGTGTGTGTGTGTGTGTGTGTGTGTGTGTGTGTGTGTGTGTGTGAGAGAGAGAGAGAGAGAGAGAGAGAGATGAGTGAGTGTGAGAGTGTAAGTGTACATGTTACATACTGGCACAAAATTAGTTTTTGCATTTAATAGCAACATCTTGTGCTTTCCATTGCAGATATGTAACTGAACTGCTGGGAGGAGAGCAGTACATCTCCTGCTCAGTGGTATTGCCAGCCTTGTGCCACTTGTTCAAAATTATGGAGTCCACAGAGGATGATCCAGCCTATGTAGTTAAATTCAAAAATGATTTTACTTCAGACCTATCTAAAAGGAAGGAGCACTAATCTCACATGGCTGAAGATCGCTACTGCAATTGACCCAAGGTTTAAAGACCTAAAGTGTCTTCCAAAGATGAAAGGAATGAGGTGTGGGCTTCACTAAGCAAGCTGTTAATGGCACAGAGTCCTGGAAAACAAGAGTCTAAAGAGACAACAGACCAACAGCCACCAAAGAAGAGAAGGATCTCCGTCTTGCTGGTTTCTTCTGATTCAGAGTCAGATGAAGAGGAAGAGTCCATAGAACAGTGTCTTAACCGCTACAAAGCAGAGCCAAATTGCACATGGAGGGTTGTCCACTACAGTGGTGGAAAAAAGAGAGAGCAACACATGCAAGGCTGGCACCAATAGCATGCAAGTATCTGTCAACCCCTGCTACAACGGTGCCTTGTGAGAGACTGTTCTCACTCTCAGGTCACATCATTCAAAAGAAAAGGGCCACATTGTCCCTGATAATGTCAACAGACTGGTCTGTCTCAGCAACTGGCTGAATGTAAAGGAGGACTAAGCAAATAGTTTCTACTTTATAATTAATGTTCTCAACTCTCAGCAATACAACGTTACAATGAGTACAATTGTTTGTTCATTCCTTTATTATTATTTTCCAATTTCCATTTGCAATGACTATACTTTGGAATTTTTTTGCAGTCCACTTAGAATTCAACATGGAAATCATTTTTGTTTTTTATTGGCATTGATTGTTTTGAAATTCAAATGGCACTTACATGCCTGTGTTTTTATTTCTGTAATAAATATGGCCTTCAAGCCAACAGTTAATTTGGAGGATATTGATGGTTTATTGCAGGTATGTTGTTTACATGAGAAAATCTGTGTTACAAGTTAACAAAAAATTCCAATAAACAATCATATTTTGAATTTAAATAGTTTCTTTGTCTTGAGTTTACATTAATTATTACATTTTACATTTACATATCCAAAAAGTTTCAGTCTTTTAATTGCGATTAATCGCGATTAATTTCAAAAAATTGTGCGATTAATTAGTTAATTTTTTTAATCGATTGACAGCACTAATATATATATATTATTATATTCTGTTGGGATCGAACCACATGGGCCAGCCTTCGCTCCCCATGGCATCAATGAGCCTCGCCGAGGCTCATTGATGCACGGGAGCGAAGGCTGGCCCATGTGTTCGATCCAACAGAAGAGCTACTGTAGCTCAGATTGCTCAAGAAGAGTTTCCCTCTTTCAAAACAATTGAATACAACACATCTCTCTGAGTGCCAAAAACAAACATTTTTCTGAGGTTTACATGTCTTTAACTCAAAAAATGTAAAACATATCTTAATGCCATTTTAGATTCTTGTTCTTATGAAACTTTTCTTTTGAATTCTTCATTTTTAATTCTTTAATTTTTTATTATGCAATTCTTTTGATAAAGGGAAAAAAGATACATTTCTAGTTTAAACATTATTTGTTCTTCAGACTTTCCTCTTTAAATGCAAGTGACACACATTTGGTTTTCGATCACTGAAAATGGGTAAATTCAAGAATTTGCAAATGGAGCTGCTTTGAGATCCTCATATCTATGGGACTGAACTATATAGGGCCTTGAAATTAAGATTTCAAAAGGAAAGTTTATTAAGAATGAGAATCTAGAAGGATATTAAGATATTTTGAATATTTTTAGAGTCACAGGCATGCAAACTTTGGAAAAGGAATATTTATGGCAAACTGACCCACATTTTGTGGAAATTTGCTGAAAATGTGTATAATTTACCAATTTACTCATGGAGCTACAATAAGATCTCCATATCTCTGTGATTGAACCATTGAGGACCTTAAAAATGAAGATACCAAAAGGAAAGTTTGTTAAGAACCCAAAATGATATCTTTAATACTTCTTGAGTTACAGGCAAAAAAACTCAAGAAGTGCTTTTTGCCATTTTTGAACTGTCACCGTTTGTTATATTCAACAAAGATTGCTTAGACCTACCAATCTCTGTGCAAAAATAAAATGATGATTTCTAAAGTCATTTTTACACCCCTGTTGTCACAGTCACTACATTTCCCAGCATCCTGTCTGATCTTCACCTGTCCGCGATCTCCACACCTGCCACAGATCACCTCCTGATTATGGATCCCCTGCACCAGCACATCCTCTGTCTCGTCCTGTCATGTCTGTCATTCCAAAGTCTCATACGGGCCACCATTCCAGAGTTACATCCCGTCATGGTCGCCATTCCAGAGTCTCGTCCCGCCATAGCTGCCGAGTCTGAGCCCTCAGCCAAGATGGGCACCAAATTTGAGCCCTCAACCAAAACAGCCACCACTGCGCCTATGACTCTAACTCCTTTCTTCGTCCAGGATCCAGAAATAACCTCCTTCCTCATCCAGAGCCCAGAGGTGACTCCCTTCCTCGTCAAGAGCCCAGAGATGGCTCCACTTCTTGAGTCCACTCCAGTGTCGGCCACAGTCCCTGAGCCCACTCCAATCCCAGAGAACATTGCATTGCCCTTACTGGCACTAGCATTGGTGTGTGTCTGGGCTACACACACACCTAAGGCGAGCTCATGAACCCACCTTAGAGTTCTCATCAGCCCATAAGCCCGCTTCAGCTCCTGAACTCCGGGGGGGGGCTACCATACCCCTCATCTGCCTGCACCGCTATGGGCCCCTGAACTGGCAGCTCCGCCCTGGCTCCCTGAACTGCCAGAATCGCCCTGGCTCCCTGAACTGCCGGCTCCGCACTGGCGCCCTGAACTGCCGGCTCCGCCCTGGCTCCCTGAACTGCGGCTCCGCCGGCTCCTGAACTGCCAGAACCGCCCTGGCTCCCTGAACTGCCGGCTGCCCTGCTCCCTGACTGCCGGCTGGCTCCCTGAACTGCCGGCGCCCTGGGCTCCCTGAACTGCCTCGCGGGCCCTGAACTGCCCGCACTGGCTCCCGAACTGCCAGCTCCGCTCTGGCTCACTGAACTGCCAGAACAGCCCTGGCTCCCTGAACTGCCGCTCCGCTGGCTCCCTGAACTGCCGGCTCCGCCCTGGCTCCCTGAACTGCCAGCTCCGCTCTGGCTCACTGACCTGCCAGAACTGCCCTTGTCATCCGTACTGTGCTGGAGTCTTCCAAGCCGCCAGCACACCCTAGAAACCTGCCAAGATACCAGGACATCCACCCTCCCTCCCCAGTTGGCGTGAGGACGTGCCTTCCGGGAGGGAGGAGTACAGTCACAGTCACCAGTCACCTCAGTCACTACATTTCCCAGCATTTCTCCTGATCTTCACCTTCTCAGCGATCACCACACCTACTACAGATAACCTCCTGATTAAGGATCCCCTGCACCTGCACGTCCTCTTCAGCACACCCTTTATCTGTCACTGATCCCTTTATACCATTGTCTGGTCTCGTCAATGACAAGCTACACAGACCCAATTCTAGGACTCACCGAAGTGCTTCCTAAAAACTCACCTGAGAGATCTATCTGTTCCTGATCCGTCACCTGTCTTCTGTCTGTCATCATCTGTTCCCCTACATCATCGTATTCCTGGATCCTCCGTTCATCAGCCTTTATCACCTCGTCACCTGCACCAGCAACACAGTCACAACAAGCTAAGTCTACAATCAACTATCATCTGCCTATATCCTCACCTGTTGCATTCCCACTCTGTTCTCCCATAAACTGCAATAAAGACTTGTTATCATACCTCACCTCGTCTGTCCTCTTCTATGTGTGACACCTGTAAATTGGCTTCAAATCTCAGATGAAAACTGTCATTTTAACCCCCCTCTACAAAATAGTGGATTACTCAGTAAATATACATCTGTGACATTTAATATTTTGGCTTTCATCACTATTTATGTTTGTCTTTCCACAGAGAAAAATATCAACAAAATGGAAAATTTGGGGAAGTTTCTGAATTTTGACACAGAATGACCCTACTGCTATTATATAGACGAGAATTAAAAAATTCTCCTTTTGTGGTCTGAAAAAAAAAGAAAGGGCATATGGTATAAGTGTCAGAACCAAATCAAGCATGGATGCACACAAAGTTTGGTTTAAAGGTCCAATTTTTAAAACATCACTTCCTGTTTGTTGCTACTGTGCTGTTTGAGTTGGAGCTCCGCCAAGTTGATTCCTAATTGCCTGTTTCTTCTTAAAATCAAATTTCGCAATATCGCTAGTTTTATCTGACTTACCAAACTGTGTAGTTGGAGCTGGAGGCTGTGGAGAAGCAGATCCATGACCTACTAGAGAAGCAGGCCAAACAATGCTGGAAGCATCCCGGACTGACGCTCACAAAACCACAGTAACTTTGCAGTGCGGTGTTAACACTCCAGCTTCCTCTAATCCGTGTCCTTTTCCGCACAGGGCCCGAGCACTCAGAGTGCATTCTTCCCAGCCCTCTTTCACTCCGGCGCTGACACACCAAGGACCCTGGGGTACTTCAGCAGCAGAAGATGCAAGCAAGGACCTCTCCCCCTCTGCCGCCCCTGGTCTTCGCGATCTCCACCCGGAACTGCTTCTCCCCTCTTTGCAAGACAGAACGCAATGCTGTGGTCGTCGGTGACTCCATCGTTCGGCATGTCCACGCTACCTCAGCTAAAGGCAAGATATGCAGTCACTGCTTTCCTGGTGTTCGTGTTCTCAGTGTCGCTGTGCAAGTACCCACGATCCTGATTGGCTGCGGCAGATGGACGTTCTGAAGCAGGAGTCTGATCGAGACAGTACGTAGCACATCACCCGCGATGAGAATCATTGTGTCTGGACCGCTTCCGACGTATAGACGAGGACATGGAAGGTTCAGTGGATTATTTGCTCTAAATGAATGGTTAATGTCATGGTGTAATGAAGTCCACTGAAATCAAGCTTGAAGAACCCACGTGCAGCTTTTATTTACATGAATCCAAACATGAACAAAGTACAAAATAAAGACCTGACTTGACTTGAAACAAACATGACCATGACCATAACAATTTTCTGTGATGACAAGGACGATGTGTGTTGCGTGTTTCTTCTTAGACTAGTTATTGTATTTAACCAAACTTGATATTGAATATCTGATATTCAAAACATGGGAATTTCAATCGCATCCACTTCTTCGGCTACAATCAATGCAAAAATCGCATGGTTTGCCATGAATTCAGCACACTACGGAAAGCACAAAGTGTCCGACCTGATGGCCTCTCTGTTCTCCTCCCCCACCTGCAACCGGCAGATCTCGCCAGCTGGTGGCAGGCTAGAGTAATTCATCTTGAACAAGCCTATTCACAAGGGGAGCACATAGCAAGATCACATGAGGAGCAAGGGAATCAAATGACAACAAAGCATTAACATCAAAATAAAACTTGAACATGAACCAAAACACCAAAACTAGACATGACACATGGTGTAATGAACAGAAACTGTAAAAAATAGGAATCTTTTCTGGGAGTGACCTAGGCTCATATGTAGCAGAAGAGCCTTTTCTCAATATTATTAACTCATCTTTATCTCTAGGTCATGTCCCAAGACTGTTCAACCTGGCAGTTATTAAGCCTCTCATTAAGAAACCACAATTAGATCCAAATGAATTAGCAATTTACAAACCCATTTCAAACCTTCATTTATGTCTAAAATACTAGAAAAAATTGTGTCCACTCAAAAGTTAATATATTAAAGTTTTATTAATGTTATTGTGGTATGAGGCAGGGCGGGGCCGAGAGCTGCGGGACATTTTACGCTGCTGTTTTTTATAATGCTTATATGCTGCAGTCAACTGCTGCTCCTTTCATTTGTTGTTTATGTTTATTTTACAATTAAAGTTACATTTAATGTCTGCCTCCTTCTTCACTGAACTTGAACTTTGTTACAGTTGCGTTTGATCACATTATTCACATTTTTACATTATTTTATTTCATTTTACACCTCAAATAACAAGGAATTTAAAGTAGTTTATAGTCATTAGCAAGTCCACAAACTCATTCTCTCAAATGGCTTGGGTATGCAGAGCATTCGCAGCTTTAGCCAGTGTTGGGGAAAGTTACTTTTGAAAGTAATGCATTACAATATTGCATTACTCCCTAAAAAAAGTAAGTAATTGCGTTACTTCGTTACTTTTATGAAAAGTAATGCATTACTTTACTTTTGCATTACTTTTTCTCACAGGGGCTGGGCTTGCTTTTTTTTTTTAATAACAACAAAAAAGTTCTATTTTTGGCAAAAAGGCCCTTTCACAGCAAAAGTGAATGCATATTTACTCCTGTACAGTAGAGGGCGCAGCTAAAACAAACCTTTCAGCTGTGCTGCCATTCTGGATTAAAGAAGAATAGGATACAGAAGAAAGAAGTTCTAGTTCTTATTTCTTAATCAAATCTAAAGTATTTTTGCTTATTGTATGTTGATTTAGGTATATTGAAGGTCAGCAGCAAAGACATTGGTTAATAACGGAGTTAAATACATAAAGTATATTGTGTAATTTAATATAGTTTATTATTACAGGTTTGCAAAATTCTGAGAATTGCATTTCACTGTTTTTATTCATTTTGAGGAATACTGAATGTTTTCGTGCAAGGGAGATGAGTAAATGCATGTTCACATTTAGTCTAGAACTACAATAACCATCATGCTGTCACTCAGGAGATCTGTCACTCAATAAATGTGAAAAAGTAACTTAGATATTTTGTTGTAAATTGAAAAAGTAATGCGTTACTTTACTAGTTACTTGAAAAAGTAATCTGATTATGTAACTCTAGTTACTTGTAATGCGTTGCCCCCAACACTGGCTTTAGCCATATGTATACTTCGTTTTTTTATGTGCACAGCCTTGCAAAGTATACTTTATCGACTCATACTTGTACACAGGCATTCAACGAATGCGCAGTTGAGCAATCAATTGAGTTATAACCCACGTAAATATATTTGTATTCTGTCCTGCTAGAGTTGTACAAACGAGGAAACTTTCTAACCTTTTCGCACAATCTCTCGTCTATGTAGGCCTTCATTGTCGCTGTAGCTTGCATGTGTTCTGGTCTGTTGTGTTTATGCAGGTTTTCTTCAATAACCTTATGAATCGATGCCCCAGGGCACGGCTGCCACCTTGTGGATAAACTAATTACTGCAAAAAAATTTAAATGTGAATGTACGACCTGCGCGTACAAAGTAATCTGGCGGTGCGCGTACTCATCTGATGACGAAATTATGTCACACGTACTGTACGCTGACCCCCGCGTACGCGTAAAAAGTGGGCTTTATATGGACAGCACACCCCTCATATAGATATAGTACAGATAATATAGGCTTAGTAGTATAGATGATCGAATGCTTGTTTTCCTTGGTGTTGCCACCCCTCACAGTCCTCATGTGACCCTATAAATGATTTTCTAGATCCGCCCCTGGTGAGGAGCAGGGCTGCAGGTGTAGTGTCAGCGCCCCCTGGCTGTGGAGCTGCAGCAGCCGCACAAACTCCTCCGGCATCTTGTGCATGTAGCGGTGCGGCTTCAGCTGGTCGTAATAATGATACGGAACCGGACGCTCCTGAGGTCGCTGCCGAACGGCCAGATCCGTAAAAGTGCACGTGCTCACACATTCCAGCGCCGTGCTGATTAACATAAACCCCGTGGTAGAGCGCACCTCCCGCAGGCACGCCCCTTCCAGAAACGGTCCAGCTCCGCAGGTAGTAAGGGGCTGAAGAACACCACTGGCTGCTGAGGTCTGATTGGCTGGAGGACTTTGAGAGTTTTGATTGATACAGACGTGCAGAACGTGTAGGCAAAGGCGGGCATAATGAGGGAGGCGTTTCCGTACACACTGACCTTCTACCAACAACGGATCCGGATTCTTCTCCAATTTTGTATCTACAGACACACAGTTTTTAAGAATACTACTGCCAGAACGACTTAATGATCATATTGGTACGCAGGGAAAATACATCTCTATTTAACCAGAACATCTGTAAGAAATTTACAATGACTTAATTAAAATGTGTTATGATGATGTGTGTGGGTGTGTGGTGTGGTGTGGTGTGTGTGTGTGTGTGTTGTGTGACACTGCCGAATCTGGCTGGGGTTGACGTGTATCAGATCCGTCTTCATCCCAACATCACTGTCATAACCGCTGCCAAATAAACCTGAAGAAGAGAGAAAACATCATCATATTAACAGGAAGATGGATGAATACTGACGGATGTGTGTGGTCAGTGAGGGAGAGCAGGAAATGATGGGATTGTTTACCGTATGACGAAGTCTGCGCTGTCAATCTCACGTCCACAGCTGCTGGTTTTTCAAAATCCCACCACTGCGACCACAGCACACCGACCCAGACGCGACCGAACCGGGAAAGCCTGCACACACACACACACACAACTTGTATATTACCCCTACCCCAAAACCTACCCATCACAAGAAACATTTGGCATGAAAAACATTTAGTAGGGTTTTTTTAAGCCATTTGGTTTACGAGGACACAGGAAGTGTCCTCATAAATCATGTGTAATACATTGTAATACCCATGTCATTATATACATTTCTGCCTTCATAAACCAGAACACACACATTACAAACACAACAATGCCAACGCACACACACATACACACATACACGCATATGGCATGCACACACACACACACACACACACCTCGGGCAGCATACTGTGAATTCTGCAGTCTTTTGTATGTTTTTGTTGTGCTTGTTTCATATGGGATGGATTGATTGTCGGCTGTGTTGCGTTTGGTGAGGATGAATGTTCCTGTGGCGTTACAACAAAACTGCAGTCTGATTCTGTCATAAACACACACAGAGAGAGAAGAGTTTATGAGGATTCATGTCACATGAGCAGCTTTATCAGTGTCATCTCTGTGAAAATGACCACTTCAGAATTCAAAGGTAGATTTATTGTTTGAACAGTTTTAACAGCTTGTCTCTTTAAACTCTGTGACTCTGAACAATAATGACATGTTTTTTAGAAAGCTGCCACCAGTCACCATGGTTCACCTTCATAGTTCCAACTGTTCCAACTGTTCCATTAGTTCCAAGCTCTTGCTTTTCAGTTTGGTTATAGGTAGTTGTTTGTGTTTATGTGTTTGATCACGGGTGCTTGGACATTCTTGTTTTCTCCATGTGTTTTTGGATTATTATTATTATACGTCACTTCCTGTTGCCAATGGGTGGCGCTATTACTATAACTGAATATTGCCTTGTTGATGTCTTCAGGGCAGGACTCTTCTCAAACATGTGACGTTTGGGGCAGATTGGATTGTATGCCTGAGTTACAACAACTTCCTGTTTCTTGGCGTTAATCGCATACATTAGCCAAGTGTTGCATGATTTAACGTGTTTCTAGCATGTTTGGTACTTCATGGCATATTGAAAGCATGCAGTGTAAAGCATGCCATTTCCTGTTGCCAGCAGGTGGCGCTATGAATAACTGAATATTTGCATGTAGATGTCTTTAGTCCAGGACTCTAATAAAACATGAAGTTTGGGGCAGAACGGACATTGTACAACAACTTCCTGTTTCATGGTGAAACATCGAATTTTGTCAGGCCGCCACGGACACGCCCTTCAGCGAAAACTCAAGATCTTCGCAATTTAACGTCGCAAAGGCCTTTAGATTAGACAGACCAAATGTGATGTTTATCTGATAAAATCTCTGGGAGGAGTTTGTTAAAGTACAACGTCTGGAATAGCAAAAAAATTTGCAGAGAAATTCAAAAATCTCACTTCCTGTTGGGTTTACAGATTTTGCAACCAGGGACTTTTTTGTAGGTATTGGGCTGTTACACATGTCTACCGAATGTCATACCTGTACGTGAAACGTAGTGCGAAGGGTGCTTAATTGAAATTTTGTAGCTATCAAGCCATTTTGCCACACCTAATTCTGAAACCCATATCAGATGTAAATTTTCACCACTTCCGACACGTGTGCAAAGTTTGAGTTTTCCAGCAGTTTAGGCTCTCAAAAATGCGATTCATTTCGGAGATTGACTGAAGGGTCCTCACACCATTGGTACTCGAGCCCTAATGAGAGATTCGTTCTGCCTCAGCATCACGTCTTCATGTTGGGTCCCGCCTGAGGACTCTGTCCACATCACAGGTATTGCCGTCTCTTGTCAGGCAAAGGGAAAACCCCTCTGGTGAGCCAGATCCAGCCTTGACAACACTCCACACCTTGATCTCTCTTATCTGCTTCCTCTTACTCTTCCTCCTCTGCCTCTCAGATTGTTTCTATCTATTGTTCGCTTGTTTAAGTTTTGCAGAAAGAGTGACTTATTCAACAAATGGGTTTGAGAAGTTGGTTCAGAGAACGCAGTTTAGTGTTTTAGCAATTGTGAAAAACTGTAATATCATGATTCTAAAACATCAAACACTGTCAAACCAACATTTGAGATGCTGCAATGTGATTGGTCCGTGGTTAGTCCAGTTATCCAATCACAGCCTCGCTGAGGCAAGTCACATGAGTTTTTGAGGGATTTAACCAGTAAAAATGTTTCCATCATAGTTTATGCACATACAAAATGAATCCGCCTCAATTGAGCGATGCACATTTTTAGAATGTACGCACATCCTGGCATTTCCATCCAGCGTTTTTAATGCGATATCCCAAAATTTGCATAAAAATAGCTGGTTGGAAACATACCTATTGATATGTAACATCACAAACACAGATTTCAGAACAAACCACATTTGGGAGTTTCTGAAAACTTCAGACTTCAGTAACTGTTATGTTTTATAAAATGTTTTATGAAATGATTATGGTTTCACATAACATCTATCTGAACCGGTGTTGCTCAACAACTTCACTTCTTGTGAACATATAAAGACACTGAATGAAAGATGAAGACACTAAAGGAATGTGCAACTGAACATACAAGTTGTTCTTATATGTCAAATAGCAGATTATGGCATCAAGATCCCCAGGCTTGAGAAAAATGTAAACCTTGAATGCAAATCAAGTCACTTTTGGATAATAAGCACTTGTCAAATGCATAAGTGTGAATGTAAACAAAGACACACACCTGTTTAGCTCACGTTCAGTTTGGTTTGATTTGTACGGGCAGTTCATGAAATCTGACAGCTCCTGCGTGAAGCTCTTGTGTACTATACTGAGAGGGAAACAGAGACATTTAATTAAATGGTCAGTTCTCTGAAATATCAGGATCGCTGGTTGATCTTCATTCTCACACACCTTTTGGCCGGTTTGATAATGGAAAACTTCTGCCTGAATTTTACGCAGCGCAGCTGCTGAAGCGCTTCTGTCATCGCATCTCTGAAAGAAAAAGAACAAGTAATTTTTTTAATTATTTTTTTTATGCTCATTAACTCTATTTCTAAGTCCTCTAAATGATCATCACGATCAAAACCACTGACAAACCTGTCGCACACAATCTACTTCATTCTAGTTGCTCCTGTTTGTTGTTCTATGGTTCTATGTAAATTTTAGAGAATTTTGTTTTTATTTGGGTCTTTTTAAGGGTGGAGCAGTTCTTTTTGAAGAACAGAATGCAAACAGTCTAGGTACAATTTCTGCTAACAACGAATGAAAACAATACAGGGTGAAACGGCAGGCTCCAACATCAGCCAATCACGACGCACTCCCTCTGAGTACTGATCACTCACACCTGCACGCACCTCTCGTCTCGTTCGCACAAGGACTTTTCTGAAGCTTACCTCAAGGACTCCTGTTGATACTTACCCGTCTCTAGTGTTTCCCGATCTCCTAGTGTGTCTCCATCGTGTGTGTGAGTGTGTCCAGTCTCCCAGCTCTCCATTGCTCCAGCGATCTTCCACGGATAACCATCTGCAACCCATAAAGGACAGTATCAGTACTCATTCATCACTCAGCCACTTAAACAATGTCCGTTTCACTCACCTGTGTTCGACGATTCATCTGCTGTGTTTAATAAATACTTAACTGTGATCTTCGTGCACCCTGCACCCACGCGACTCCACCAGCTCACAGCAAACACCGCCATCACTCCTTCACCGCTTCTGTACGCCAGTCCCATGGCCAAACCGGTGCCCTACTCTGGTTCGGCAGAGGAATGCAACGGTTTCCTCCTACAATGTTTCCCACCGAACAATCCAAAGTGGCTGGATCCACAAGTGCGCTTGCATCTTGCTGCATAGAGGATACCATTGGGCTTGAGAGGTTTATCCAACTATCAATCCGTTTCGCCACTTGTATGCAGTGTGTCTCGAAGAGCACCAGGGCCAGTCGAAGCTTACCACCATCCTCTGCCAACCAGATTCGTCAGCCTCCAGAACCAGCTCAAGAACCCATGCAAGTGGACTCGTCCCGTTTGACACCCGCTGAACAGCAGAGAAGGCTGACCCAGAACTTATGTCTATATTGCGGTGCTCCAGGACATGTAATCTCCGCATGTCCCACTGTCCTCCTCGTCCCATGGTGAGTGCCATCTTCCCTTCTATAAATAAGATGAAACCACTCACCACTGTTGTGAAGCTTACTGCTGCTGATATTACTCTTCTAGTTACCGCCCTCCTCGACTCTGGGTCAGCAGGCAATTTCATGCCGGCGCCTCTGCCGTCAGCTCAAGCTCAAGACCACGGCTACGACTACAGCGTACCACATCCAATCAATACTGGAAAGCCTGTAAGCCGAGCCAAGTGAGTCGGATTGTCAGTCCACTACTACTTCAAATCGGTACTTCAGTGGAGAAGATTTCGTTGCTGGTTCTGGAGGAATTCCACCGCTGACATGATCCTAGGGTGTCAGGGGTTGGAGCAGCACAATCCCATCCTCTCCTGGAATACCGGCGAAGTCCTGAAGTGGGGCGACACCTGTTTTAAAGACTGTTTTTCTGCACTCCCTGTTCCAAGTTCTCCTAGTTCTGACCATCTTTGTCTGCACTACATCCATCGAACGTCCATTGGAGAAAAGAAATTTTGTGGATTTCCATCCGGTTACGCCCCTCAGTGCCGTTTTCTGCCCAACGAGAGCTTCCAAGCTGCTCCACACCGGCCATGGGACTGCGCCATCAATCTTTCCGGGTGAGTCAGTGCCAGGGAAAGATTTATCTTCCTGTCCATCCCGGAGGAGAAGGGCCATGGGGAGGAATACATCGAGGAGGCCCTGGCTCAAGGCTACATCCATCCATCAACTTCCCCTGCTGCTTCTAGCTTCTTCTTGTGGCAAAAAAGGACGGAGGCTTGCGGCCTTGTATAGATTACAGAGCTCTCAACAACATCACAGTTAAGTTCAGGTACCCCCTTCTCTCGTACCAGCGGCCCTGGAACATCTCCGTGGTGCCACTGTCTTCACCAAGTTGGACCTCCGCAGCGCATACAACTTGATATGGATACGCGAGGGGGCGGTGGAAGACGCCTTTGTCACGCCCACAGGTCATTATGAATACCTGGTCATGCCCTACAGACGTGTTAACGCCCCCTCCGTTATTCCAGGACTTTATCCACGAGGTGCTCCAGGAGTTTTCTCCACAAGTTCGTCTTGGTATACATCGATGGACATTGATTTACTCCCGGAGCATGGCCGACCATCGCCACCACGTTGTGGAGGTCCTGAAATGCCTAGAGAATTCCATCTATTCCTCAAAGCCAAGAAGTGTTTATTCCATCAATCCTCAGTGCAGTTCCTTGGATTACAGCATCGACAGCAGTGGCATCCGGATGGACGAGGGGAAGGTGGCCACCATCAAAAACTGGCCAACTCCCACAACTGTCAAGGAACTTCAGCGTTTCCTCGGCTTCGCCAACTTCTACAGACGGTCCATTCAAAACTACAGCTCCATCACAAATCTCTCACCAGTCTCCTGAGAAACAAGCCCAAGTCTCTGTCCTGGACAAACATCTGCCGGAGAAGCTTCAACACCTTGAACAAGCCTTCACAACCGCTCCTCTCCTGGTCCATCCTGATCTGACAAGGCTTCATAGTGGAAGTCGACGCCTCCACGACCGGAGTAGGAGCAGTCTTGTCACAGCAGCAGGGGAATCCGAGCCGCCTCCATCCATGTGCCTTCTTCTCCCACAAGCTCAACCCGGCAGAGGTGAACTACGATATCGGCAATCGAGAACTGTTGGCTGTCAAGCTGGCCCTCGAGGAGTAGAGGCATTGGCTAGAGGGTGCCAGACACCCGTTCCTAGTGCTCACAGACCACAAGAACCTGGAATATCTTCGAGCTGCCAAAAGACTCAATCCTCGGCAGGCCCGCTGGGCTCTCGTCTTCACCGCTCAATTTCACCATTTCCTACAGACCTGGATCTAAGAACACCAAGGCTGATGCTCTTTCATGACTCTACACTCCTGAGGAAACACAGAGGAACCTGAGTCCATCATTCCCGAAGAGCTTATTGTCAGCCCCATCACCTGGTCTGAAGAGGCTCTTCCCTCTACCAATGCCTCCACCAACACTCCACCAGGCTTGCAGTACATCACCAGAGCACGGCGCACCCCACTGATTCACTCCGCCCATACATCACTTGGCACTGGCCACCCGGGGGTCAATGAAACCCTCTCGCTGCTAAAAGAGCGCTTCTGTTGGCCCAATATGGCAACGGATGTCAGAAGGTACGTGCAGGGATGTAGGGATTGTGCCATCTCAAAGAGTCCACGCCATCGACCATCCGGCTAGCTCCTTCCTCTGCCCGTTCCCAATCGCCCATGGTCACACCTAGGAGTTGACTTCATCACGGATCTTCCTCCTTCTAATGACTGTACATGTATATTTGTGGTAGTAGACAGATTTTCTAAATCCTGTCGCCTGATTCTTTTGAAGGGACTACCAACTGCTATGGAAACTGCTGAACTGATGTTCAACCACATCTTCCGCTACTTTGGAATCCCTGAAGACATCATCTCTGACCGAGGACCCCAGTTCAACTCAAGAGTATGGAAGGCGTTCTTCTCACTTCTCACTAGGTGTGGCCGTTAGACTGTCATCTGGATACCACCCACAGACAAACGGGCAGACGGAACGGAAGATCCAGGAGATCGGCCGCTACCTCCGTACCTTCTGTCATGGCCACCAGGACTCTTGGAACCAGTATCTGGGTTGGGCCGAGTATGCACAGAACTCCCTGTGTCAACCATCCACCAGACTTACACCCTTCCAGTGCGTACTCGGTTACCAACCCCCGCTGTTCCCCTGGGATGGGGAACCATCGAACGTCCCTGCAGTTGACTACTGGTTCTGAGAGAGCGAGAGGGTCTGGGACTCAGCACATCACCAGCTACAATGTGCCCTCCGGTGGCGCAGACTGACAGCCGACCTCCATCGCTCTGAAGCACCTGCCTATCAACCTGGACAGTTGGTCTGGCTGTCTACGAGGGACATCCCATCTGCGGCAGCTGTGCCGTAAGCTAGGTCCCAGGTTCATTGGCCCATTCACCATCCTGGAGCAGATCAACCCGGTCACCTACAAACTTCAGCTGCCACCTGAGTATCGCATACACCCCACATTCCATGTGTCACTCCTTAAGCCTCACCATCCCTCTGTTTCTCCCTCCACAGAGCCTGGCGTGGACGCAGCTGAACCCCCCCTCCCACTTCTACTGGACGATGGTACTGCCTACGAGGTGAGAGAAATTTTGGACTTCTGGCACCGTGGTGGTCAGCTCGAGTACCTGGTAGATTGGGAAGGATATGGTCCTGAGGAACGTTCATGGGTACCACGCAATAACATTCTCGATCCCAACCTGCTGGAGACCTTCCACTCTGCTCATCCCAACAGACCTGCCCCTCGTGGAAGAGGAAGACCACCACGACGTCGGGGTCCACGGCCCTCAATAGCGGGCCGTGGGGAGGGGGGTACTGTCACAGAAACGCCAGGCTCCAACATCAGCCAATCACAACGCACTCCCTCTCCCGAGTACTGATCACTCACATCTGCACGCAATCACCACAGCAATCAGCCCGCACATAAAAGACACTCACACACACTCACTCACTTACTGTCCGGTCTTGTTCGCACCAAGGACTCTTCCTGAATGCTTACCTCAAGGACTCCTGTTGATACTTACCCGTCTCCAGTGTTTCCCGATCTCCTAGTGTGTCTCCATCGTGTGTGTGAGTGTGTGTCCAGCTCTCCATTGCTCCAGCGATCTTCCATGGATAACCTTCTGCAACCCATAAAGGACAGTATCAGTACTCATTCATCAGTCACTTAAACAATGTCTGTTTCACTCACCTGTGTTTGACGATTCATCCGCTTGTGTTTAATAAATACCTTTAACTGTGATCTTCTGACTCTGAGCCATCTGTACTGTAACAACAGGGTCATTCCATGTCAAATCAACCAAATTTCAGAAACTTCCCTGGCTCAAATTTTGATTTTGTTAATATTTTTCTGTAGAAAGACAAACATAAATAGCGATGAAAGAAAGCCCAAATAAATGTCGCAGATGTATATTTACAGAGTATTCTGTAGAGGGGGGTCAAAATGACAATTTTCACCTGAGATTTGGAGCCAAATTAGAGGGGTGTAAAAATGACTTTAGAAAGATGGCAGCATCATTGTTTTATTTTTACACAGAGATTGGTAGATCTATTAGTTAAATCTGTTGACTTTATCAATCTGTGTTTCATTATATGCCAACAGTGACAGTTCAAAAATGGAGAAAAAGCACTTCTTGTTTGCATGCCTGTAACTCAAGAAGTGTTAAAGATATTTTAATATCTTTTTAGATTCTGGTTCTTAACAAACTTTTTTTTGGTATCTTTTAAATGCCCTCACTGGTTCAGTCCAGAGATATGGAGATCTTAATGTGGCTCCATGAGTAAATTGGTAAATTGTGCACACATTTAGTAGTCAAAAACCAAATGTGGGTCACTTTGTATACAGCTGTTATATTTTTCTTTTAAAGAGGAATATCTGAAGAACAAATAATGTTGAAATTAGAAATGTATCTTGTGTTTTTCTATCATTTAAATTGCATAGAAAATACCTGTCTGAGTGCCATAAATATTTCCTTTCCAAAGCTTACATGCCCGTAACAAAAAGTATTCAAAATATTTATATCCTTAAATTCTCATTCTTAATAAACTTTCCTTTGAAATCTTCATTTTCAAGGTCTATATAGTTCAGTTTCATAGACATGAGGATCTCAAAACAGCTCAATGTTTAAAAAATTTTCAGTGATTGAAAATCAAATGTGGTTCACTTTGCACACAGCGGAAACTTACTGCATTTAAGGCCGAAACACACCAAGCCAACGCCGACGAACTAGTGGCGATGAAAGCAGACTGCATCTGTGTCTAAAGTTACCGTGACACACCAAACTGATGCTCGACAGCCAAGTAGCACGTCCGTTGTGCGTGAGATGAAATTCCTTTCCGAACCAGCAGGTGGCAGTAGCTGAACAGCCAATCAGAATGAAAGTATACAAGAAGAAGGGATGAGGTGACGTCTGTAGGGATAGTGGGACAAGTTCTAAATCAATGCTAAATTATGGTAAGACAAAAGGTCTAAGCCACCGGAGGCCGATTTAAGTTACGTAAATAAATAAAAAGGAAGAGGGGAAAACATGCAAAAGATAAAGGCATGTATGCAGCTTACTCATATCGTAATAATAGTAGGCAAACAGGCCCGGATTGGCTAATCGGGAGCTCCGGGAGAATTCCCGGTGGGCCGGTCAGTTTATTTGGCTGCGAGGGCCGTTGTTGTCATGGCACTGGGTTGAAATATGGATGCTCTAGAAACTGTGGACGCGGCCAAATGTACTAAGCTGAGTAGCCTAACTTTTTGTTTTTTTTCCTAAAAACCATTCAGTGATGGATTTAGGCCTGGACGGCCCAGGGCGACACGGGGCACCCGTGCAAGAAAAAACAAACAAACAAATGCGTGATCGGGCTTTTATCGCTCATTTGCACGCAACGTCAAAGGCAAATAATAAAATATGGCCTATCACTTATGTTATGTTGCTTGCTATGCTATTACACATTGGCCAGCAATATTCATTTTTCTGTCCAACTAGCTTAACCAGGCAGTAAAATGTGATTTTGTAACATATATCTTTTTTTTTTTTTTTAAATAAACGTAATAGCCTACTTTACTATTTTACTGTTTTTTGCCTCAATTTGTAATAATTTAAGTATATACATTTATATAAAATAGCAAAATTTTATGTTAAATCCACTTTAATAAAGATCTGCATTTCTAAATTTCATTCATAGTGATAGACATGAAAAATGTGCCTGGGTTAATTGGAGGATTACTGCCATCTACTGGAAAGCAAAAACACTTAATTAAATTTAAATTAAAATAACATGATTTTTTAACTACAGCCACTAGATGGCTAGAGAATTAATCAATGGTTAACATTATAAAATCATTATTATAACTAAAAATACCTCTATATCAAATTTTAGCATTTTTTGTACTATCATTTGTACTATCATGGGTATTTGAAGATATTTTTGAAAAATACAATTAATTACAAGGCTGTAGAGAACAGTGCACTATTGCAGACTTATATACTGAGGTTTTAATTACATTATTTTAATATAGTCAGTCGTGAATTAAAGTGGGCCGGTCTAAGGCATGAAACTCCAGGGCTGAAAATGAGTCCCAATCCGGCCCTGCGCGTGTGATTCTTGGCATTTCGAACACCTGTCACGAGTGACGGTTCCCCATAGCGCAGTCTAGCGCAGAGTTGAAGTTCCCTTTCGAAAGGGAACTTGAAATTTATTTGTTTTTGTTGTCCATAACTGGAATTTTAAGTGTATTAACTTCATCTGTATGGCTACAGCAAAATAAAGTATGGCATAGCAATAAACACAATAAAACAGGACAAAATATAACAATTTAGCCATTAAAAACATGAAAAAAATCAACGAAAACAACGTTGGACAGGCAAATCTAGTGGTCTCGCGAATCCAGCCGCTTCGCTTCTGAAATGCTTCTGGTGTGAGTTGACACCGCGCAGAGGACGGAACAAAACCTTGCCGGAGCCGTAACGCGCCGCAGACGCATGCAGTGTAAACAAGGCTTAACGCGCCGCAGACGCGTGCAGTGTAAACTTGGCTTTTCACACTGCAAGCGTGAGCGTCGCGTTAGCAGTGCGTGAGCGTGAACTGCAGCTGCAGAGATACATACATACATACATACATAAAAGCCTTGTGTCATCCATTGCTGCACATGAATGAGGTAAGCTTTGTGTTTTACATCATCTGCCCCCCCCAAATTATTTCCATCATAAAAGGCATATATGAGGACTACATGCAAAACCATATGTAAAATAAAAACAAATAAGCAAGCCCAAGAAAGACTGTTGCACGCAACCAGCAAAACACACACTGAACTTTACAAGCTAAGCAACCATCTAAAAGAGAAAACCGTTCCACAAATTTCAAATCGACAACAGCGTCACATATTTGCCGAGAAATAATGGTAAATAAGTCTTATCTAAGCAGAAAATCTTTTTTCTAGAATTTGTGCATGCAAAATGTTAATTAATTCTGCCTTCACGTGCTATTGGAATTATCGTAAACCCTAACGCTCAAAATACTTAATTCGTTTGAGTAGGACAAACTTAAATTAAACAAAATTAGTTCAGTTAAATTAACTGTTATGAGTATTTAAAACTTTCTTTTACTTTTGAGTTCACAGCACTGACATATTTCAAGTAAACTAAACTGTTTTAGTTCCAGCAGATTTCTAATTCCCAGCATGCTTTGCATCAGACTGTATAAATGTTGAAATTAAGTGTTATTTTGTGTGTTTTTGCATAAGATTAGCATAGGGAGACATAAGTTAGTGTTTAATGTTGTGTTATGTTGGGACTGAGAGGGGGTTCTGTTATGTTAGTTTTGTAGGGTTACCATTCTGGTGAAGAGTAGACCGTGTGGTTAGGTTGAGGATGGGCTGCAAAACTCTTAAGACCACATATACTGTATGTTGTTTGATTACATACATAATGAGAGACACCTGTGCACCACACCACACTGGCCTTGCTCCACCTCCATGGCTCTCGGCCCCGCCCCACTTGTCACAAAAAATTAAGTTCTACTAACTTAAAAAAATAAGTTAGTTAACTTAAATGTTTCGAGGTAATAAGTTTCGTCAAATGTTTTGAGTATTCTGAACTTACTGAGTTTTACAGTGTAGGTAAAATAAAATTGCACATGAACATTTACATATATGTGTAATATAGCGAAATTTGCCTGCATTTGACCGAGATTACAGAATCGTCAGCCACCGACGATAGCACTGTGATGGTTGTAAGTGCATGGGACACTACACAGGCCTATAATTTTGGTTTTAATAAGATTTTCCAAATAAATAGGCAAGAATAATCTTGGTGTCCTCCATGCAGTGGCATGCACAGACCTCCGCGAGGGCAGGGGCGAAATCGCGTTCTGGGGGAGGAGAGAAATGAGAACGCGGGGGCACCGCGATGTAGAGACCAGACCTACATCGGATGGGACGGATTTTTCAGTCCCACGCCCGCTCGCTTCCCGCAGGATTCAGGATTCAAGGCCCGCTCTTTTATGCAGCACTGTCTGCATAAAAGCGTTTTGAGTGGTGAGAGGGTTCTAACATAAACACTGTTGCGTCTCCATTGCAAACACCAGTTATAAATAGAATCTGGCATTCTTGCGACTGTAAATTGTTTTTATTTTATATTAGTTGTTCTTGTTGCTTTTTTTTTTTTTTTGCAATATATGAATAAAAATGATTAGTTTTCAGATATTTTATGTTTAAATATTTCTATTTTGCGGGAGTCCCGCGAATCATTTGATTCTCCCGCAACCCGCACAGGAGTAGTAGCCAGTGTCTCACCGCCCGCGCCCATCAAATCTTGTCCCGCGCCGCACTCTGTTGCGTTGGGTCCCGCGGGAGTGCTCTACCGCGATGCGACCGGAAAGGGGCAGGGCTCTTTATATTCTCTCTGTATATACTGTAACTGTTAATTTTGTATCCGCATCTTTCCAGCTAAATAATATATATACAAAACATGATTTTTTAAAAAAAAAGCCTAGTCATTATCTTAATCACTTGGTGCCCCCCTATTGGCTGGTGCCCCAGGGCACTCGCCCAATCCGTCTATGGATAATCCAGCCCTGCAAGACAGCAAACTCGGCGAAAAAAGCCAGCAAACCCGGGTTTGATTTGGGTATGCTGCAGCCTATACATCTCTCTGAGTAATAACTAAAATAATGTTTATACATCATATTTTCTGGCTAGTTTACTTTAGTTTTTTTATAATACACCATACTTTAACCCAAACTGAATAATTAAAAACAAATTTAATTGGTAAATCTTCTATAATTATTTTTGATTCTTAATTTTCTTTTCTGTCATACTCAAATTCTTGTTAAAACACATTAGACATGCTTATTCTGTGCATTTTTAACACTTTTTGTGTGAAATTATATTTTTATTTTGTCCATCAAAAGTGTGCTTTCACTTTAATTGAGCGTCAGCAGCGCAGCAAAAAATAGACTTGGCGCCGAAACCCCCAGCTCCGCTGCTGCTTACGCGACGCTCCTGCTTGAGGCATTATGAGAGGTATTTTTGGCACTCAGAGAGGTGTTGCATTCAGTTGTCAGTTCGGTCTCTTTAGTTTCATTTCCTACTCTTTTAACACATCTCTTTATTTCATTTACTAACTCACATATTGGTTTACCCTGCTGAAAATTACAGCATTACTGGTCATTAGCACAGGGCCGGCCCGAGGCATAAGCGAACTAAGCGGCTGCTTGGGGCCCCCTGGCCAATAGGGGGCCCCCCAATCGTGTTTTTTTTTTTTTTTTTTTTTTTTTTTACAATTAAATAACTTAAACAAGTGATATAATGAATGAATGAATGAATGAATACGAATGAATAAATAAATAATTCGAGACAAGAAAATTCTGATTTGCCGACAACTGCTGCTGTGTCTGCTAGCGTTTGAGTCATGCGCAATTGCGCATAGACACCTCGCGTGCATTGACAATTCGCGCCGGCGCGCAAGTGCACGTCACTGTAATAAATGTTATAAATGATAAGCCATGTCACAAAAAAGGATGTATCCCTCTGGTGCCGAAAAAAGAAAGAAGAAAAAGACAGAGGAGGAGAAAAAAGAGCAAGATAAAGGTATGTTTGCATAATTATTTACAGAATGTTTTGTGCAGCAGCACAAATTGTGCTCATGTCACTTGAGGTAGCAGCTAGTCATGACTCATGATCTTATATAAGCCATCACCAGAGCTAACGTTAAATCGCATTATTAATATACATTTATCTAGGTGTATTTCACGTATTGATTATAGATATCAGTTTAAGTTGAAAGGGATGCCATATTTCTTTATTTCTTTATTATTTATTTATTAATATGGTGGCGAGTGATGTAGCAGTGCTATCCTCGGTAACACTTTAGAATAATGGTCCGTCATTAATAAGTAACTATGCAGGAAGTAATGCAGGACTAATGAGTAGATCTACATTAACACTTGAGCTACTACTATTAACTACTATAGAAACAAGCTTAACTAATCAGTAAGTAATATCAAATTTAGGACAAAGATAGTTCCTTATTAGCTAATCAATAATTAGAGAATGACATTGGCATCAATAATAACTAATAGGTAACTATGAGAAATTATAAAGAATTACTAATTAATTACTAATCACAACATTAAAGTGTTTGAGATGTGAGCAATTGTCTTTTTTTACTCTCAGTGTGGTCATAAAATGCATCATTAATTACTCAAGTGTTACCTAGTCACTATGCAGGAACTACTAGTGATCAGGACCATTATTTTAAAGTGAAAAACATGTTTTTCACTTTAAAATAATGGTGCAGACCACTAGTAGTTAATCTCAACATCGTCATAAAATGCATCGCTAATTAATCAAGTACCTAGTCATTTTCTTCAAGAACTACTAGTGATCAGGACCATTATTTTAAAGTGAAAAACATTTTTTCACTTTAAAATAATGGTTTGTGATCAGTAGTAGTTCCTGCATAGTGACTAGCTAACACTTGAGTAATTAATGATGCATTTTATGATTATATTCAAAGTAAAAATTATGACTGATTACATCTCAGACACATGCTAATGTTCTTTACAATTTGTACATTAGTTAATAGTTATTAATGATGGTAATATCATTAGGTAATTACTGATTAGTTAATAAGGAACTATCTTCTAAATTTGATATTACTTACCGATTAGTTAAACTTGATTCTATATTAGTTAATAGTAGTAGCTGAAGTGTTAATGTAGATCTACTCATTAGTCCTGCATTACTTCCTGCATAGATGTTTGTCTATTTTGGTTTTATTTAAAAGATTGCACATTTAATGCACATTTGCATTTGCTAATTATTTATTTCATGTTTTGTGACAGTTTGTATACAGAAGTTTAAGAATAAAGTATTTTAAGTATCGATTTTTTTATTATTTATTTTGTATTAATACATAACCTCACTGTATTCATTTATAATGTAACATTATAGTGTGACATTTGTGTCAATAATCTTCAACCACAGGTGACTTCACGTGGTGGGAGGGGGGCCCCCAAATCAAATGCTGCTTAGGGCCCCCAAGAGGCTCGGGCCGGCACTGCATTAGCATAAGGTATGTTTTTCATGCTGGAACCAGCTTGGGTTGCTGGTGAACCAACATGTTGTTTTTGGGTTCTGGTATGATCCCGGCAAGACCACAACAAAACTCGTGTATGTGTTACATATCAAGTTTCTTAGTGTGTGTTCGCAGCTAAATAAAAACCAAGACAATTATCCAAATCATTAAAAAAATAATAATAATAAAGAAAAAAAGCATGTTGCAGGTTATGTTTATTGGTACACAGCAAAATCCTCAGTGTTAAATGAACACTGTCAATAAATATCATCTGAACAAGTAAGTAACATTTCTGCCACTTTTGTTCTGACCAACTGAGGAAAAAAGCATTAGGCCTACAATAAATCACACTGCCAATGATGATTAAATCTAACGATCGCTTAGCTCGGATCATGCCAAACCGTGCAAATTATTATTACTGTTATATTGTTCTCAATTGTTAATGTTAACAACATCAGCATTGCGTGACTATGTATTTAGTGTATATAAGCGTTACCTGTAGATTTCAATTTCTTGAGACAAGATAATTAGATAGTTTTGAACACTGGCTGATTATGTACTTACTCAAAAATTGATTTTGGATCATTTTTAACCAAAAAAAGTTACGGACTGCAGCTTTAATGAAGAATGTTGGACTTTTCGATGCTGACAAAAAGAGGGGTAAAATAAAATAGCCTACACAGAAATGTTACTTCTGTATCTGAATAAACAAAAGTACTGTGTCTGTAATTCCAAAAAGCTCTAATAAAATTTTTAATTCACAAATAAAATGTTTTGGTACACAGCTCCATCTGCCTCTGGAAACAAAAGAACAACGATTTAAAGTGTTTGCTGTTTTAACTCTGAAACCAGAACAAATAACATTTTTTGCTTTGAATGATATTTGCTTTGAATGCGCTTTCGGCTGAGTCAAACCGCGACTGCAAGACTGTTAAAGACCCTAAAAAAATTTGTCTACAGGACAATAGGTTGTTTGCAATCACGTGGTTCTGGTGACGCGCGAAATACCGGTGGAGGGCAAGCAGTGAAAATTAGACTGGAAGAGATGGAGAAAAGTCCTTTCTGTGCTGGTTTAGAAAGGTATAAACAGAAAATCAGAGGACGTTGGACGTGATCTTGTTATGAAGAGGAGCGACTTTTCCACTGAATTGAAAGACTTTTCTGCCATTGAGGAGGAAGATATAGAGAATGTAAAGCTGCCGTCACGCCGTGTTCAGTTCTAGTCTGGGTTTGTTTACATCGCGCTGCCTTTCTGCTAGTGAAGTTAGGGCAGTATTTTTGATTTTCTGTCGCGATTGTGAAAAATGTCGCCATTGTAGGTCATTTATGCTGAATCGAGAATCGCAACAGGAGCTCACATCATCGTTCAAAGAAAAAACTGGACGGTGTAATACAATTGTTGCCTTTTATACGTATAAAAACACAGTCAGGGAAGCAGGTTGAGGAGGTGACGGGAAGACGCCGTATATCAAATCTAATAATGTCACTGATTTAACCCACTGCATATCACCCAATAAAATACTCACATAGCTGAATGTTTTTGAAAGTGCTGTCTTTTTTGTTGAATCGACTTCTGTCAGCTTGTTAAACATTTATTTATTTGGACATTTTCTACCATTCGATGGCTGAAGCAGCAGCGCGTGACACTGTTCTCATGGTAACCAGATCAACATTGTGAATGGAATACTACAAAACTGAAGTGAAAACATCAAATTATCATTCAGTGGGATAAAATAGCTTCTCTTCCCTGCAAACGATAACATGAAGAATGTGGATATTTAACAAAGTCAAAAACAAATAAGGTAAGCAGGTATCCATATTCATTTCAGTATCAGCAGACGCAAAATGCTATTAAAGTTGACAACTTTTAAAGTTAAAAAACGATATAAGTTATAAAAAACGGTATAAGTTATGTAAACGATATAAACACCTTCTGGGTTCTCGATTTTATTGATTTGAGCAACCATAAACGACGCAAAACATACAAAATTTGAGTTTTTGATAGGGTTCCTATATAGAAAAATCACTCCCTGCCCTCCAGACTCTTTTGCGCTGCTGCTGTGACGTCATGTGCAAACAACCTATTGAGCTGCTCTGTGTCCAAACCTACGCTTCGTCAAATAAAGGCAGTTAATCCTGTCAGACGATGCTGTCGTCTTCTTATATTTCCTATTTAATAACATTAGGCTGTATGTCAAAATAAGCAGTAGCCTACTGGTGAATTTCAATTGTTTCAGTACATTTTAAGGCAGGAGCACACCAAGCCGACGCCGATAAACTAGTGGCGACGAAAGCAGGCTGTGGGGTTGGTTCACGTCGGAAGTGCCTGTGTCCAAAGTTGCCCTGACACACCAAACCGACGCTCGACAACCGACGGCCAGGTAGCACGTCAGTTCTGCGCCTGCGTGAGATGAAATGCCGGTCCGAACCAGCAGTGGCAGTAGCTGCACAGCCAATCAGAATGGTCAGATAGCCCGACAGACCGATGAGCTCTGACGCCGATTCAACATGTCGAATCGGCTGGAAAAAAAACGACGAGGCCCAACTTCAGCCGACGGTGCGGAACAAACTGAGAAAACTTAGTCGACTGACGAAGAAAAACTGCCCGACGGCCGACTTGGCTACTGAAGATAAGAGGAACAACAAGAACTGAAAAAGAGGACAACTACAACTGACTCAGTCACATTGTTGAAGTCACTATGGTGTTCCCTTTTGTCGGGCACTTAACCCGTTATTGAACAAACTGTTGATGATTGTGCTGTTATTTGATTTTTTTCTTTAATCAAAATTTCAGATGACATTGATTAATAATGTACTAAACTAAACTAAAACAAAACTTTCTACTTTCAACAGAGGGAGCTTTGAAAATTTTAATTGTTTTACAAAGTTATATATTACAATAAACCATATGTTTTGTCTATCATACTGTATGTTAAATCATATTGTTTTTCCTTAACATAATTGTGTTAAAGGCTCTCTAAGCAATCCTGGGTGGAGTAACTTCCTGTTGATGTTCGAAGTGTTGTCAAACAAAACAGAGGCTAGCTAGACCCTCCCTCCTCCTGCTTCCTGAAACAGTCATGAACGCACATTTAAAGTCATTCTTGTCTGTTATTGGCTGGAGCGTGTTTATTATGTTTAGTGGTCCAGGCTGCACCAGTTTGTTTTTATTGCCGTTTTTGCAGCTTGTGGCGACTACAGAGACCGCGTTTTACAGTGTGTTCAGGGGACAGGCAGCTAGCGGATAGTGAGGAGATGTTTGCTGTATGTGACAAAAAATGTTTTGGCCTAAAAACGCGTGACATCACTTGGAGCACCTTTAAATAGAAACAATTCTTGTCTCAAAGCACTGCTTGCATACAGGCAGCTGGCCAAAAGTGTTGAAAAGGAAGACAGTCAGTCAGTATAACTTTGTGATTAGTTAATTATTTTTAGATATAAAGTAAAGAACACCTTTGTGAACTTCCAGTCAAGGCTAATTTATTTGCATAACAGCTTAGAAAGTTATACTACTATAATGCCTTAATGCTTTAACAGCACAGAAAGTCACTTCATAAAGCTTTAATTTCCCAGTGAGCTGACTTTATACATCCACAAAAAAAAAAAAACTTAGTAAATGTGCTTAGTAAGTAAGTGAAAACAAGCATTTGTGCACTTGGACTTTTGAATCATGTGATTCTGGTCACAATTTCCCATGATGATTGATATTAGACTACATAGAGTCAAGGAAAATAGAAACATACTCCATTCATTAACTTATTTTTTCACAAGAGAAAGCCATCACACTCACAGCAAGAGCCAGATATGAGGATGCCTTCAGTTGATCTAAACCGAGATAAAGGTGAAGGATTGAGTGTACGCGCTCACCTGGACGAGTGTGTGTCGGATATGTAGTAGAATATCACACGCACACTCTGAGAGATGATCAAAACCATCAGCAGCATGAAGATCCATCGGAGAAACACTAATGCCATTAGAAGCACGAGTGCTGGAGCCTGTGTGTGTGTGTGTGCTGACTGTGATGGAGAAGTTAAAAATGACACACACATACAGCTCTCTGTAACTCTGCCCCTCTCACCATAAAAAAACTAACTTCCTTACTACTAATAAATTGGTGTAATCGACTTCAGCTGCGACTGGATTTATGGATCAGTACAATTTGTTGAAAAGTTGAAAACGGAAAAGTCTGACACGATATGCTTTCCATAGTGACACTTGTGCCGTGTTTACATATCTTATCTGAGATTAAGCTAAATAATGGAAAAACACCTTCTGTGTGAATGGCCATTAAAGGGATAGTTCACCCTAAAATTAAAATTAACTCATCAATTGCTCACCCATGTTGTTCTAATGCAGTATGCCCTTCTTTCTTTATCAGATCACAAAAGCAGAAAATAAACGTGTACAGAAGACCAATAACCAAGACCAGGAGTTTTGTTAAAGGTGCAATATGCAATATTTTCTGTCCGCTAGAGGTCGCTAGAGGCCTATTCAAAACAAAGTTTATCACATTAGATACATTTGAGAGTGTTGAAAATGATGTTATAACGTTACTCTGTGCGTTCGCTCGGCGGCTGCTGTGAGACACTGTTACACACTGCAGTAAGATAGATCGATTTTACAATATCATATTAAATGCTGGATGATTGTGTTGATAAATGACATGCAATTAATTTGAAAACGTATTGTATGATGGAGAAAATGCTGTATTACTGTTACTAAAAATAAAGCTGCATCTGATTATGCTATGTTAGCTACTTCACAAAACAGTGTTTTTCTCTGAGGCATGGTGAAGCATGGTACTCGCAAAAAATCAAGAAAATTAGATTTAAACAATAAGACTAAACGTGTTGATCTATATAACAATAATTACTTTTCTGTCTATAAATATATCAAAACAGTTGTTCCCTTGTCTATTAAAACATGTAAATATTAAAGCGTCTTTGGTGTTTCCATGGTTTCTACAAAATAAACCGGAAACCGAGGGTAACGCGGGTATGACGCAGTTGACAGGCGACTCCTCACGCGTCCCGGAGCCTTGGTTAAAATTGCAATTTTCTCTCGATTTACAAATAGTTCCAAACATTTGGGATATTGTAAATACTCAAGTAAACAAAATATATAACACTGACCTAGTGGTTTTTGGATATTTTACTGCAAAATTCTTACATATTGCACCTTTAAGGGACAATATTTGACCTCTTAAACTGATTTTTCCAGAGCATTTTTTACCTTTATAAAATAAATAATGCTTTAAATAAAAAACTAAATTAAGTAAATATAACGATGATAAAAACGAAGTGATACTTTTAAATATTACATTAAAACCACCAGTAGGTGGCAATAAGTCACTGTTTTTATGAGTGAATCATTAAAGCAAGCTGTAGTTATGAATGAATCATTGAATCATTGACGATTCGTTCAAAGCCGCAGATTTGTTCATGAAACAGTTCTGCTGTGGATTTCGTTGCAAAATAGAGCAAAAATACTGACAATATATACTGTTTAAAATGTACATCAATTAATATTACCCTTTTGTTTGTTGAAGTGAGGGGAGGTCTATGGGCGGGTAAATGTATGTGTTGTTTTTTTTTTTTCTTTTTTTTTAGATCTTTCGATCTAATGGACAAAATAAGCTTGCCACAGAAAGAGGGGCCCAAACAGAAGAGATGTGATTCAGTATTTTCTCCAGCTCGCATCTCACTCCTCTACAGGGAAATGCTTTCGAGTGGACGTCTTGCAAAGAACAGGCGTGTCCGCGGCTCTCTTCCAGGGTATTTTCCAGCCACAACATTAAAGGGATAGTTCACCCAAAAATGAAAATTATTCAACATGACTCTCTTCTTTCAGACGAACACAATCGGAGATATTTAAAAATATCCTTAGTCCTCCAAGGTTTATAATAACTAGCTTCCGGCAGACGACCGCACACAGAATGCGCAAGTCGATTTGATATCCCTTGACCTGATGCACAATGTAAACACGGAGGCACAGAGGATGGAGCAAAATTAATCACCAGTCATGGATTAGAAGTCTAAAACAAGAAAATTTAAAGAGAAATTTAGGAGGATTTCGATATAATAGAAGAGGAGGTTAAATTTGTTGCACAGCCCTATTTGTTTGAACCGCGAGAATCATACATTACGTCAGAGGAGTAATCATTTGGCGTGATATTTTTCTTACAAAAACGTAAGGATATTTTTAAATATATTTCGCATTGTGTTCGTCTTAAAGAAGATAGTCATATACACCTATAGGACGGCTTGAGGGTGAGTAAATTATGGGATAATTTTCATTTTTGGGTGAACTATCTCTTTATATTGGCCTGGAGACAGCGGAGTCAACAGCGATGAATTTAATGATTGTTACGTGGCAGCAATAGTCACTGGCATGTTCAGATCTCTCCCTGCACCCCAATGTGCATACTATCCACCCTATCCGCCCTAAATAGTTGAATATTACTAATGTCACATACTATTTAGGATGGATAGAATGCACATTGAGACGCAGGCGAACCGCAGAGAAAACGCTCCCGGAGCGGGTGTAAATCTGACGCGCGTCTTTGTGCATGCAAGTGTCGTCAAGAGTCTCATCTGGAAACGCTCCAGGCCTCCAAATTAGTGTATGACTTATTGGAGAATGCGGGAATGTGTTTGGATGGCGACCGACCTCACCAGAGGATTCTTACAAATATGATTTTGTAAACGTTTAAATCATTTTCCATTAAAGTTTCATTTTAATTACTTTAAAAATGTCATGTGGTGTAGGCTAACCAAGTACAAATGAATAACATATTTCCCATACTCATTGAATTCATGTGAGTTTACACATCTTAACTCGAAAACATGCACGCCTAAACGATGATAAAAGAAAAAAGAAAGCGATCATCAGACATTAAACAGCATATAAATGTCCTTTTTTATGTGTTGATGGACTCGATCTACTCCATCTGTGTTTTGATCATCGTTCTGAAGTCACCACAATAAAAACGCGATTTTCTCAGGATTTTCTTCAAAATGTTGCTTTTTTAAATTAAACTTACCCACATCCAAGTCTTGATAAAATATGCTGTTGTTTAAAAGCAGAGGCTCTGTTCTTTATTTTCATATTTTGTATGTTCAGATATACAACACAATATTCTGGGCTTCATGAAAGATTTGTGAAAATGATCAGAAATGCTGCCGCTGGCTGGCAACTATTTCAAAAAACGCTGGCGGGGAAAGAGTTAATGTGCTGTTTTACTGTTCATCTTGGAAATAAAATGGTGGTGGTAATGCAATTGCAATTTGTTCTGTAAATTGTAATTCATTGCATTATCAATGGGAGATCAAGCTGGGTTCATTGCATTGTGGGATACATTTTCTCAAGCAGTGTCCTCAGGTTGTATAAATTTCTGCATATACAAACATGTTCATAACATAAATACTACAGTAATAGTAAAAGGCTTTTTTTTTTAATTTTTTTTTTTTTTTTTTTATTGCAATATTAACAAACAGAACAAGTTGGTACATGTAAAAAATAACAATATTTCAAAAATTAGAGAAGAGAAGAAAAAAAAAAAAAGGAGGGCAAATAGATAAATATATTAAGGAAGAATATTAAACATGGTACAAATTCTGGATGTTTTCATTGCTTTCTTGTTAACAGAGGTTGAAATTGTATTTAAATACATCTTCAATTCTTGTTTGAAAAAGTTAAAGTGGGGTTTACTTTTCATGTATTTACACTTATGGATATAAAACTTTCCAATAAATAAAAGAAGGTTTATACAAAAACTTGCATTAAGTAGATTCTTGTCTTTAACATAAAACCCAAAAAGAATGTGTCTATATGATAAAGAAAAGTTACAAAAAACATTTTGGACAATCAGAGCATCAATATTATTCCAGAAAGACAAAGTAAAGGGACAATCCCAAAACAAATGATCAACAGTTTCAGTGAAGGCTTCACAAAAAGAGCAGGATGTATCAATGTCATTTCTAAATTTCTGTAAAAAGTACTTAACTGGATAAAATCTTTGAATAATTTTATAGGATACTTCTTTAACTTTATTTGTTAGAAAGAATTTCTGAAGGAGTGACCAAACATACGACCACTTAATATCATCAAAAAGGTTATTCCAATAAGAAATGGAGGAAGGAATAGAAGTGACGATGTCCAAAAATAATGACCTGATTTTGTAATTAAATTTATATGCTCTGAAAAACAAATAGACCCAACCACAGTGGATTCAGGGCTAGGGGGACAAACAGAAATCACTGTGGCACTATTATTGTTTCTAAACAGCATACAGATTTCTAAAGAGATGGCTTTGAAAACTATATTAAATTCTTTACTAGATACTGGGAATTGATATCTTGAAATAAAATCAGAATAACTAAATAAATTACCATCACTATCAAACAGCTGGTTTACTAACATCACTCCATTAGTGAACCAATTTTCAAGAAACAAAGATTTCCTCTTATGTAGAATATTACAGTTGTTCCAAATAAAAAAATTGTGTGGCGAGAAGTTATGCTTGTAAATAAGTCTCCAGGCCAGAAGCATTTGCTGATGATAATTGGAAAGTTTGATAGGAAGTTTACTAACAGAATAATTGCACATTAAAAGGAAATGTATACCTCCTAATTGAGAAAAGACATATCTTGGGATTATACTCCAAATAGAAGACTGATTGTGAAGGAAACGTTTAAGCCAATTAATCTTTAAGGTATTGTTAAGAGAATCAAAATCAATGAAATTTAAGCCGCCTTTATTATAAGAGTTCAAAATGACTGATTTTCTAATATAATGAGTTTTATTTTTCCAAAGAAATTTTAGTAACATTACATCAATCAACTTGCAAGTAGATTTATCCACAAATAAAGACTGAGCAGCGTAGGATAACCGGGAGATCCCTTCTGCTTTAGTAAGAAGAGTTCTGCCTTTCAAAGATAGATCCTCTTAACAACTAAACGTTAAATTTTTTTCGCGTTTTCTCCAAAACTGGACTAAAATTCATCTGACATCTTAGTTTAGTATCTTTTATTATTTTGATTCCTAAATATGTGACACTATCTTTGATGGGAATGTTACAGATAGAGGATGCAGCACATTTTTTAATCGGGAGTAACTCACATTTATTAATATTAAGCAAAAGGCCAGATGCATTAGTGAAAGACTGAAGAGAGGTTAAAGCAATGGGGATCTGAGAGATATCTCTTAGAAACAATGCTGTATCATCTGCCAGTTGGCTAATAATCAATTCCGTACCAGCAATAGAAATTCCCTTTACAGGACTCTCTTTAATATGTAAATTTAAAAATTGTGTAGCTATTAGAAAAAGATATGGGGAGATGGGGCAACCTTGCCTTACACCACGCTTTAAAGAAAATCAAGGAGAAGTGCCATTATTGAGTCGGATAGAGCTATTCCCATTACAGTAGAGCATTTTAATACATTTGCAAAAAAAATTACCGAAACCCATTCTGTGTAGGGATTGTAACATAAATTCATGTTCTAAACAATCAAATGCTTTGTAATAGTCAAGAAAAAGGATGAAGCTATCAGTGGAAATAAGATCTGAATAATCTAATAAGTCAAAAATCAAGCGTATATTATTAGAAATATGTCTCTGATGTATAAAACCTGATTGGCACTCATCTATTATATTATTAAGAATAAATTTTAGTCTTTTTGCTAAGACTAAGGCAATAATTTTATAATCAGTATTCAATAAGGAAATTGGGCGCCAATTTTCTATTAAAAGGGGGTAATAGTAAAAGGCTGTGCTTTTCCAACGTCTTTTTAAGCACAAATATAATCAATGTTTGGAGATTGCGCCATCTTGTGTTGGAGAGGAATTATTACAGGCGCCGCATTTAAAGGGAAACTTTCTCCGCAAAATGATCATTCTGTCATCATTAACTCGCTTTCATGTCAGTCCAAATACTTTCTTTCTTCTGTGAAGCACAACGAAATATTTTTAAAATGTCTTGGTGGTTTTTGGTTTGGAACAAAATGAAGATGGAAATTATTGATGACAGAATTTACAATTTTGGGTGAACTATCCCTTTAAGTGTAACGCAAGAGCGCGTAAACAAGAAATGTTTCTTGAGCATCAAATCATCATATTAGAATGATTTCTGAAGGATCATGTGACACTGAAGACTGGAGTAATGATGAGCTTTGATCACAGGAATAAATTACACTTTACTATATATTCACATAGAAAACAGATATTTTACATTGTAATAATATTTAACTATTTTTACAGTATTTTTGATCAAATAAATGCAGCCTTGATGAGCAGAAGAGACTCTTTCAGAAACATTAACAAATCGTACTGACCCCAAACTTTTTAATTGTGCTGTGTATTTCTATCACTGTTGTATTTTTTAAACCAGCATTTTACACAACTAATGAATGTCAATGTCTTATGAATGTGATTCACCAGATGAAGTTTATCTATATTTATTCGTGTTCCCTCATGTTCTCTCTTTTATCAAATAGGCCTACATGAAACGTTTAAATCATTTATTTAATATCACCAATTTACACCAAATTGTGTAAAATCACATGACAAAATAAATATTTTTCTCCAAAATCTGACAAAACTTTTCTTGGGCCATCTTTAAAGGTACACCTGGTTCATAAAAGTTTAAACATGTTATAGTTTTAGTTGTTTTTAGAAACTGTAATATCCCCTATTTACATATCTGAGTGTGTGCGCGCTCTCTCATAAATATACCTAAATGAATATAAAAACAGTCAATCAAAAGATGACCATCACAAATACTCAGTGTTGGAGTCCAGGCAAGATGGCGGACCGGGTGCGTTGTATGTCTTGAGCTCTCTAGGCCTGTCCCAGATTCTACAAATATTTCGCCATCCAATTTTCCTAATTTGCTAAATTTAAATTGACTAATAGTATGGAACTTTAAAACACTTAAATCTGCACCATGACGACAAAAAAAGAATCTTTCTTTATCACGAACTAACGACGCAATCGATGGCCATGAGTATGCTTCAAAGATGGAGGTCGATCCCACAGAGAAAACGAAAAGAAAAGGCCCTTTCTCGCCGTTAAAGAGTGCACCAACAGCTAAAAGAAAGGATACGGGAATAGAAGGGAACGAAGAAGGTATGAATGTGATCCTGGAAGCGATAAAGCAGTTAACTGATAAGGTGGATACACTAGGCACCCAGCTGCAGCAGAATTCCGTCATGCTTACTAGCATAGCTAAGGCAGTCGAATTTAACGCGGCAGAAATTAAAGACTGCAAAACTCAGAAGTGTCGGATTTGAAAAAGAATAACGCCGAGCTGATGGAACGTGTCTTAGAGCTTGAACGATACAAACGCCGGTGGAATCTTCGGATTCGTGGACTAAAAGAAAAGGAAGGTGAAGATACGTGATGCGGTCGCTGATTTACTGGTGAAAATCTCCCCTTCGTGGTCCTCGAACATCAACCACATTGTGGACTCAGTTCATCGAATAGGGAGACGTGAAGACAACAAAACACCATTCAGTTTACTCAGAGATTACACCGAGACGCGCTGTGGAGAATGACCAAGGATCACGTGATTTGCAAAGAGTTACGTATCGGCTTCATTGAAGACCTCTGCAAAGCTGACAGAGAAACCCGAGCTGCTCTGTGGCCAAAGATAAAGAAGCCAAGAGATGATGGAAAGCGTGCATATTACAGAGGTGGTGCTGGATCAGCCTGGTCTCATTGTTAATACGTAGGTATTAATACGTAACTTTAAAAGACACAAAACGTACATTTTTGTACGTTTTGAAAGGTGCTAAAACGTACAATACTGACGTAATTATGGCACCAAAACGTAAAAATACTTACGTTTTTACAGCGAATAAAACGTAAAATATTTACGAATCTTTCATGTCATTAAACATTTATGTATATTTTCCTTTTTTATCATTTTTTAGATAAATGTAAGATCCCTAAACCCCACCCCGAACCTAAACCTACCCGTTTTATACAAAATGTTAAATGAATAAAACATAATGGACAGAAATGTGTAGGAAAATGACAATTTTAGTAAAAATATAACATTAAAATGATATTTTGAGCCACTAATCCTACACCTGCCCCCATAAGAATTTCTTAAAACTACATAACGTGTTATAAATAAATGAATAAACAGGCAAACAAGTGTAAGGTTAATCACAATCATTTATTTTTTGAGAAAATGTCAAAAGTGGTACCAAAATAAGTCCAAATGTTCCAGTCGCAGTCCTCTCTGGCGGTAATAGTTTTTTATCAGAGCAGAATTTGATTCATTAATCCGTGAAATTATGAATCTGTCTTTCCCTGAAGGCGCGCACTCATTTCAAACGTCAATCCACTGAAACACGGCATGTCGCAATCTGTGACGAAGCAGGTGAGAACCAATGAGCGTTTGATATTAGTGCCGTAAACCATGTTGTAACGCTTCTCGATGGTGGCGCAGGCGCACTGGCGCTACAGTGCTTTCAAATTTGAATCATAACGAACGCGGGCTTTGACTGTGACGGTCGCTGTTGCTGAGAATGAAGATGAAGATCGATGGATAAAGGGCTGAATTTGGATCTGTTCCTTGTAAACATGGATTTTAAAGATATGGAGTACAGCAAACAAATAAAATGGATGTGATTTGTGATTTTATGTTGTGCTTTGGTGTATCTTATGGTTGTATTGTCAATCACTGCATAGCCCTTACAGAAAAAACACATGAACTTCACATGTGATCACATGTTTTCCACATGTGATCACATGTGAACTTATATGATCACATGTGAGCAACATGTCACCACATGTGAACAACATTTCACCACATGTGAACAACATTTCACCACATGTGACAACATTTGAACACATTTCACCACATGTGACAACATGTCACCACATGTGAACCACCACATGTGAAAAACATGTCACCACATGTGAACAAAGTTTGAACATAATGGAGCAAGTGGCACATATGGAAAACATGTTACTAGCCTATAGGTTATAATGTGGAGCACATGTGGAATATATTTTCACATGTTGTAATGTTTTAATATGTGAATTGTGTTAGCACATCACAAATACTGTACATTTTCAGCTTCAGAAAGTTCAGACAATTTTACTGGATCTTTTAATCTTGTTTAAAATTGATATCTATGTTACAGTTTTTCTCAGTTGCTTTTGTGCATTTCACATCACTATTTACATTTGCACAACAGTTAGTTCAACCACCACAACATTTAGTCATTTGTGCACATCACAGTAGCAGTTTCTCATTCCTTCCAACAAATTGCAAATGCTTTTGGACATGCATCAATTGCTTTCATACAACTCTGCTGTTTTATAACATTCAGTTGCTTATGTCATGTCAGTCAAAATTAACTATACTTGTGAATGCTGAATAGTTATTCCATGTAAAACTAATAGTCCTCATTTCATTGCCTGAGTCATTACATACAAAAATGTTGAACTAGTTGTGTAGATGAAATTATGAGGCCAGAGAGGAACGTCTGGAGGAGCATGAATGATTACAGTACTATGTATGTTGTATGTTCAATTCCAATATACTGCAATACTGTTTACAGATGTGCACAGCTCTACCCAAAGGGAGTTTATGCTTGTTGTAAATAAGGGTGCATTTTTAGCCCGCAGTGTGAACAAATTAGAATTGCAAAGAGCATATACAGTAAAAATATGAAACACATATTCAGTGTCTTGTACTCAGTTACCTCATTAAATACAGTAATGTGTAACTTTACTGTATTTTTCGAATGGCTGTGCAAATAGTATATAGTGCTGTCTTGAGCATTTTCAGGTAGTGTCAACAAGATCTTACTTTTTTTGCATTGGAAAACATTTACATGCTGGGTCTATGCTGGTCAACCATCATGGTCTCGCTGGTGATGCTGGTCAACCATCATGGTCTCGCTGGTGATGCTGGTCAACCAGCATGGTCTCGCTGGTGATGCTGGTCTACCAGCATGGTCTTGCTGGTGATGCTGGTCAACCAGCATGGTCTTGTTGGTGATGCTGGTCTACCAGCATGGTCCTGCTGGTGATGCTGGTCTACCAGCATTTTCTTGTTTTATTTTAGCTCATTACCCAGCTAACAATGACCTGCCGGTCCGCCAGCGTTTTTTGGGCGGCACAAAGTCAGCGGCTTGAAACGGTCGGACCACCGTCGGCACACCATCGGCAAGCCGACCAATCTGAAAATGCCGTCAATCTGACAGCGTTTTTTGGGTGGCACATCACCAGCGGTTTGCCGCTGCTGGGCCACCGTTGGTACACCAGTGGCAAGCCGATAATCGGTCCAGTTTCTACTAAGCGCTTACAGGACATCTTTTTTGATAAGTGTGTATTTATTTTATATTATTTTTACAGTTAAAAAATCTGAAAGTCTGAATAAAAAATATTAAGACTGACTTAATATCTATATCAAAAACTTGGTATAAAAAAACTGCCTATGGGCACGCTTTCAAATAAAATAACGTGGTTGAATGTTTGTAAAAAAATAAATAAATAAGTTATAAAAGTTACACACTTATTAAGTTATAAAAGTGCCACAATTGTCCCACTATGCTGGGGTGGCATTTTGCTCCTATAGGGTCATAAAACTACAAAATGAGTTTTAAATTCATGATTTAATATTAATGAGATTTTTTTTATGTAATGTTTTAATTCTAGATGTTTATTTATGTAAGTGCTGCATGACTGTGACGTGTTTTAATGCGTGTGCGCGCCGAACCGCTTTCAAACACTGGAGCGGCGCAGAGTTGCCATGGAAACGGAGAAACAACAACTGACAAGCAGCAAAAACAGCAGCCTCTCGCTGTTGTTTTCACTTCTTTCAGGTGAGTTTAGTCGCTAAAATCACACGAATAACACACACAACTGTTCTTGACACTTCTCTAACATGTAATTGACACACTTATGTTGAATATTTACTTTACAGAAACAGTTTAGTGTCTTCGAAAAACTCCGTTATCATCTCCGTTAGCATCCCGTTTTCAGAAGAGGTAGGCTAACTCTAACGATCGATTTGTTTATAATAGTTTAGGCTTTTAATCACATCTTTATGTGTAGATGATGTGTAGAGGTTTATGTGTAGAGGTTTTGATAGTTTTGTAAAGGTTTTGCTGTCTATGGGTGATTAGAAGCTGGCTAATTTATAAACGTAAATGTAGCCTACTGTTAATCGGTGACGTAACTTGCAGGGAGCACAAGTTTTCAAAAGCGTTTTGATCTCTCATGGTAAACAAATATTGATAAACATTGTTCTGTGATTTCAGCAGCGACAAAATAACCCCTCTACAACAGAGGGAAAGCTCAGAAGATTTCAGCATTTCTGAAGGAACCTGCTGACAGGAAGGAAACACAGGTGAAACTCACCAATTAACTCCATATCCATTTTTTCCACAATATTTTTTACCTATACCATGCATCTGTTATTTTCTTCTTTTATTTTCTCAAATTTACAGTTTTTATTTATTTAATTTGTTTTAAGAAGGCTTTGACATCCAAATGTAAGTGACACTGTATGAGCAATATTTAATGAATAAGTAAACAAAAAAACATAAATTCAGTTTATGTGTATTCTTCTTTCCTGCTGTAGCTTCTTTTCTTTTAATGAACCTGGCATTGAATAATAATATGTTGGCTCTGTGACAAATTGTTTATGTTCCTAGATCCTTCCCTGTTGATGCCCTGCACCATAGCAGAGTTGGAGCGGATAAAAAAGTTCCTGTCGGACCAAATGACTAGTAAGTAAAGCCTCTTAAACATACACTAATGTTCAAAAGTGTGGGGTCGATAAGATTTTTAATGTTTTTAAAGTATCTTCTGTTCACAAAGGCTGCGTTCATTGGATCAACATACAGTAAAAACAGTAACATTGAAATATTACAATTTAAAATACTTTTTATTATGTGAATATATAGTAAAGTGTAATTTATTCCTGTGATCAAAGCTGAATTTTCAGCATCATTACTCCAGTCTTCAGTGTCACATGATCCTTCAGAAATAATTCTATTATGCTGATTTGATGCTCAAGAAACATTTCTAATTATTATCAATGTTGAAAACAGTTGTGCTGCTTCAGTTTTTTTTTTTTTTTTTTTCTCAGGATTCTTTGTTTAATAGAAGTTAAAAAAGAACAACATTTTTTTGAAACAGAAATATTTCCTCTCACTTTTGGTCAATTTAATGCATCCTTGCTGAATAAAAATGTGAATTTCTTTAAAAAAAATTTATATATATATATATATATATATATATATATACCCCATTAGAGTACACTACAGTTTATAGGTTTGGGACCAACAAATCCTGTGGGGAAAAAAAATAAATAAATAATAGTGACCAGCATACCAGCACAAGCATCCCATGCTGGTGGTCACCAGCATACCAGCACCAAAACATGCTGGTCACCAGCATACCAGCACCAGCATCCAACCAGCATACCAGCACCAAAACACAACATATGCTGGTGACCAGCATACCAGCACAAGCATCCCATGCTGGTGGTCACCAGCATACCAGCACCAAAGCTGGTGACCAGCATACCAGCACTGCTGGTGGTCACCAGGCTGGTCACCAGCATACTCCCCAGCACCAAAACACAACATATGCTGGTCTGTGCTGGTGCAAACCAGCACCAAACACAACTTATGCTGGTCTTGCTGGAATGGGATGCTGGTGCTGGTATGCTGGTCTATGCTGGTTTTTCCAGCAGGGCTGCTGTTCCCCGGAATGCTGTTCACCTCTTGCACCTCTTGTTCGAGTTGTTAGTTCCGCAGTCGATACGTCAGTGACTGACTCTGATGTGGTCTGGGCAGTGACAGCCCAAGCAATGCGATGCGGTAACGGAAACAGAAAAGATTAGTTCATTTCTCGAGTCCGCGGGTACGAGTCGTTCGTTCATCAAGTCCGATCAAGTCACAGCTCCATATTAGGGCACGGATATGCAGTCTGTACCGGCGGAAACGGAAAAGATTAGTTCATTTCTCGAGTCCTCGGGTCCGAGTCGTTCGTTCAAGTCCCCATAGGCTGAATACAGAAACAGAAATGATTAGTTCATCTCTCTCGAGTCTTCGGGTCCGAGTCTCGTTCTTTTGTCACGTGACCGCTTCCCGGTCCAGTGTCTCGCAAAATATACAACATTACATTCGGATTATAGACTGTATATTTTACTATATTTAAGAATTATCATAAAATTATCAAAATAAGTCTGCAATAAACATCTGAACAAAAAGAAAGTTCCATCTTGTTTGTGTAAGAATATTTTATTGTTAAATGTGGTGTTTTTATTATTTAAATTATTTAAAATAAATTATTATAAACGAGGACTCGAGAGATGAACTAATCATTTCTGTTTCTGTATTCAGCCTATGGGGGACTTGAACGAACGACTCGGACCCGGACTCGAGAAATGAACTAATCTTTTCTGTTTCCCGTAGTATGCTTATGAGATGTTGCGCATGCGCGGTCAACACAAAATGAACGAATCGCTCTCTGAGATGACTCGAGTCATATTTAAGACTCGTTCAAAATGAACGAATCGTTCATGAACGACACATCACTATTTTACGGTCTATGCTCGCAATGCGGAGCCAGGCGAAAATATAAACGCGCCATTTTATTTCTCCATTTAATAAACAGATAGGTATTTGTTGTAAAAGAAATACAGTTACAATTTCAAGGATTTTCAAGCACTTTATCCAAAATTCAAGCACTTTTCAAACCTTGAAAACACATCATCAAAATTCAAGCACTTTCAAGGATTTCAAGCACCCGTACGAACCCTGCATATACGTAGACATAAATAGAATACTCTGAGTCAGATACAAATCTTTATATGCTATGTTTTTACCTCACTAGAATCCTTAGAGTCATTAGAACTCCCATTTTGGATGGCTTCTAGAGGGCATGCTGTAGGTGCGCACAGGATATGATTGGCTACTACCAATATAACATATCATATACGATCCTGAAATCCATAAAGAAAATAAATAAACTTTACTTTATCAGGATAGTTTACTTTATTTTAAGTTTACTTTATCAGGATAGATGTTTGCACTGCCCTAATCTGATTGTTTTACTATCCCAAAACAGGAAACCTGCTGAAGGAGACACAGAGGACTGAAACGACATTCCACACATTCAGAAACTCACAATTCATATTTTTATATTTGGTTTTGCTTTTGTTTTAAAAATTCATATTCACATTTGTATTTCTAATGAAATTAAATAAAATAATTGTTTATAAATAAAGAATTGTAAATAAATTTGAATTGTTTGTTTTAATGTTGGGAAAACATGGCTATAGGCCCTACATAAGAACATGCTATCATTTTCTGTTGTTGTTTGTTAGAAATGATTGTTGATGGGTTTCAAATGTTATTCCAAGGATCGCATGGGAATGTACATGTTTCACATGTTCTCATGGTTTCACATGGGAATATACATTTCACATGTGATTACATGGGTTTCACATGGGAATTTAAGGGTTTAACACGTGATCACATGGTTTTCACATGGGAATATGCGTTTCACATGTGATTACATGGGTTTCAAAATATAAGGGTTAACATGATCACATGGGAATATACATTTCACATGTGATTACTTGGGGTTCACATGAGACTTTATGGGTTTCACATTCCATCACATGGGTTTCACATGGGAATATACATTTCACGTGTGATTACATGGTTTTCACATGGGAATGTATGCGTTTCACATGGCTATTTTATACATGTTTCACATGTGATTTCATGGGTTTCACATGGGAATATACACATGTTTACATGGGTTTCACATGGGAAAACATGGGTTTCACATGTGTTTCACATGGGAAAACATGTGTTTCACATGTGTAAATGTTCCAAAAGCACACATTTCCCATGTGAAAAACATGTGATCACATGTGAACACATGTGCTTTTCACATGTGATCACATGTTAAATTTCACATGTGCATTTTGTCACATGTGATCACATGTGCTTTTCACATGTTTTCACATGTTAAATTTCACATGTGCAAAAATCACATGTGCATGTGGTCACATGTGACCACATGTGTTTTTGCACATGTGAAGTTCATGTGTTTTTCTGTAAGGGAGGAGAAAATCGCACAGCAAACAAGCTAAATATTACAAAATGGTTAAACAATTACAGAAATTTTATTCATTTTAAGGTTTCAAAGTGTAGTCTCGTTTAACATTATGTAATCCCCGAAACGAGTTTGCAGCACGATTTTAATATTAATAGGCTACATGGGAATTCATATACATGCACACTTTATGTTAGATGATTTATGTTTTTATTGCTGTTAATACGTAAGTATCTGTACGTTTTAGTGCTATAAATACGTCAATGTTGTATGTTTTTGTGACATACATGGATACATTAACGGACAGAGAATTACTTGAGAGCACACAAGGTACACGATTAAGGGCCTTAGTTTAAGGTTTGAAAAGGCCTTTTGACTCGAATTTTGAAGTCCAAGATATGTTTGGATGGTTTATCTGCATTTGTTGCTTATGGTAGGGACCATGCCTGTTTGGGCTTTCTTTGTTGATTATCTTCAAAACTAAGTCTGTTGTACATTATTTACTGGCGGTTGCTAGTTGTTTATGATTTTTTCTTTTCTTGTATTTCACTTGCTAAGAGAGAACACTAAGAGAAAATCAATATTTTTGTTTTGTAAGGGAGAAAAAGCACATTTTATTTTTTTGCAAGAAACCCATTCAAAACCGGAGGAGACAAATTTTGGATAAACCAATGGGGAGACAAAATTATATTTGATCATGGGTCCACAAGATCAGCAGGTGTAGCTATTTTGTTTTGTAATTCACCTGGAAAAGTAGTGACATCTAGATTTAGCAATAACGGTCACTGGCTAATTTGTGTTCTGAATATGGATGATTGCTTCTTTATTCTGATCAATATTTATGGTTTTAATAGTGTACTTCAAAACAAACAATTGGCTTCAGAAATTTCAAATGTCATTGTAAACCTTAAACTCATTTATCCAACTGCCATCATAATAATGGGGGGTGACTTTAATATGGTTAACAATGAATGGCTTGATAGACATCCTTCCAGAGGTCATCTCAGCTCCTGTAACCCTGTTTTAACTGACTTTTGCCGCACTCATGATTTATTGGATCCCCGGCACTTCAAATATCCTAACACTAAGCAATATTCCTGGTTTAAACCAAACGACACAGCTAAATCGAGAATAGATTTTTGGTTAATTTCAGTTTCTGTTGTAAACTTTATCACCGAATGCAGCCCCCCTAACAGATCACTCCATTATTAAACTGATTTTCAATCCCCCTAATGCTGGTTCACGGAATAAAGGGTACTGGAAATTCAATTCAAATTCAATCTCCAGGGTGTGACGGTCTTACTGCTACTAAAAGACCCCTTTTTGCTTATGGTAAAAGAAGCAACAGAGAGTATGACCTTCCCTCCCACTATGAAACAAGGTATAATAACCTTAATACCCAAACCTGATAAAGACCCAAAAATTTTAGATAACTTTAGACCAATTACATTATTAAATACTGATTATAAAATTGTTACCCTAATATATGCAAATAGATTAAAAATATTTTTACACAAAATTATAAGCGATTCCCAATCAGGTTTTATGAAAGGGAGATCTATTCACAACAATATTCGTCTAGTGCTTGATCTTTTAGATTACAGGCATCTAATAGAAGATGAAGGCTTTATTCTCTTTATTGACTTCTACAAGGCATTTGATTCAATTGAACACCTCTTTATTTTCGACTGTTTAAAATTGTTTGGCTTTGGAGATAAATTTCGAAACATTATAAAATCCCTCTATAAAAATTCCAATAGTTCAATTTCTTTATTTACAAGATTTCCCATCAATCGTGGCATAAAATAGGGTTGTCCTATTTCCCCTTTTCTTTTTATTATAACCACAGAAGTGCTTTCTATCTTTATCAAAAACTCAAATATAGCCCCATTAGATGTTCTTGGCCAACCAGTAATCATCAGTCAGTTTGCAGATGATACTACTATTTTTATGAAACAGTTATCAGAGGTGCCTAAAATACTACAACTAATTCACACCTTTTCCAAAGCCTCTGGTTTAAAAATTAATCTGAACAAATGTGAATTAATGCCAATTCATCAATGTCATTTATCAGAGGTTTACAACATATAAAATCCCAAGTTAAATATTTAGGAATGCTTATTTCAAAAGATTCCGTTGAAAATGAATATATTAATGTTTGGAAAGTATTAGATAAGTGTCGGATTAAACTTAACTCTTGGTTATTGCGAGATATACGTTTGCTAGGTAGAATATTTTTAACTAAGATGGAAAGCATTTCAAGATTAATTTATCCTGCATATACAATAGCCATTTCTAATAGAGCAATTAAAAAAAATCAATCAGGTTAACTTTGATTACATCTGGAGAAAGAAAACCCATTACATGAAAAGAGTTGAGATGACAAAAAATGTTAAAGATGGAGGTTTGCAAGCAATTGATTTTGATTTTATAAATGGGACCATGAAAATTAATTGGCTAAGATCCTTCCTGAACCACAATTTTTGGTTTCATATCCCCAGAGAATTGTTTAAAAAATTAGATTTTTTAATACAACGTCACCATACAACTTCTTCCAATTAAATTGTCCAAGTTTCACCAACAGGTCTTGTTATATTGGAAGATTCTACAACCATAATTTCACACCACACAATACACCACTATGGTATAATAGATATATTACAATAAGAAAGAAGTCTCTGTATGACAAAGACTGGATGGAGAAAGGTATTTGGTCAGTGTCCCATTTAATTGATGGTAATGATGGAATTATATCATATGAGAATTTGTGTTAAGTATAATTTACTTTGCAATAAGGCCAAATTTAACTCTATTACTAAAGCTATCCCTAACTCTGTTATTTGTCTAATTAAATAAATTTGATCATATTCTATTTCCAAGACCCCGCTTCTTCCCATAATTTTAATTGAAGGTTGTGATTTTAAAGGAGGTAAACTTTCCAATAAAATGATCAGAAATAGGTTTAACAACATTTCTTATCCCATAGTAGCTTATAGAAATTCAATTTCACTTAATTTCTCCAAAGATATTATTCACATACTTAGAACTAAATATTTAAAATTTCCTTTACCTCCCAAAATGAAAGAAAATCATTTTAAAATTTTAAATGGGATATATCCATCCAGTGAATTCCTACGACTTAGATTTGGGTTTGATTCTAATAAATGTATATTCTGTGATGATATAGAAACCACAGATCATCTATTTTTTCATTGTATGTATGTGGAGGCTTTATGGTCTGATATTCATGACTGGCTTTATCCAAAGGTGCCTCACCTTGGAAACTTCACTCTAAAGGACATCACTTATGGACTTATAATGAACAGTAACAAAGATGACTTCCTGATTAACAACATTATTATGCTGGGAAAATTTTATATACACAAATCCAAGTACTTGAAGGTGAAACCAATGTTTTATGCATTTCATAATGAGTTTGTTTCTTATATAAAAGCCCTCCAAGTGATGAAAAAGAAAAATGTAATAAAGCTTTTCTCCATTATAGAAGAATATGATTTAATAGAAAAATAGATTTAATTATTATTTATTTTTATATATTTTTGCTTATGTTATATTGTATTCTCTCATGCACCTGTTCTGTAATTTGTAATGCAACAGTGTGTTAATAATGCCATGTTGTTTGTACATTACTAATTGGTTAATAAAAAAAAAAATAATAAAAATAAAAATAAAAATAAAATACTCAGTTTTCATCTTGTCATGGTGTGAGGAGCAGGGCTGCAGGTGTAGTGTCAGCGCCCCCTGGCTGTGGAGCTGCAGTAGTCGCACAAACTCCTCCGGCATCTTGTGCGCGTAGGGGTGCGGCTTCAGCTGGTCGTAATAATGATACGGAACCGGACGATCCTGCAGGTCGCTGCCGAACGGCCAGAATCCATAAACGTGCACGTGCTCACACAGTTCCAGCGCCGTGCTGATTAACATAAATCCCGTGGAGAGCCGCACCTCCTGCAGGCCACGCCCCTTCCAGAAACGGTCCAGCATCCGCAGGTAAGAGGGGCTGAAGAACACCACCGGCTGCTGAGGTCTGATTGGCTGGAGGACTTTGAGCGTTGTGATTGACACAGACGTGCAGATTGTGTAGGCAAAGGCGGGAATAATGAGGGGGGCGTTTCCGTACACACTGACCTTCTCCAACAACGGATCCGGATTCTTCTCCAGGTTTTTGTATCTACAGACACACAGTTTTTAAGAAACACTCTTAAAGAGTTAGTTCACCCAAAAATGAAAATGTAATTAATTACTCACCCTCATGTCTTTCTACACCCATAAGACCTTCATTCATCTTTGGAACACAAATTAAGTTATTTCTTCTGAACCACTGATTTGAAACAAAAGATTTGTAATTCTCTTTTGAAATCAGCCGTCACTAGATATTGTACAAATGAAAAGTTTATTTAGAATAATTCACAAACGGATAATTGTCACTCAGTTTAATTTTCGATTCTACAAGTTCAGGTTGTTGCGTCCGAGTCTGATTTTTTAACAAACATAAAAAACGACTCATTCTGATTTTCCATTTATGTCAGACAGTGGCAACGCGCTGAGGGACGGCAAATACAGCTTTCAGACACGACATTCTCCTCTTCTTTATAGTTCTTTTGAGGCAGTTTCTATCACGTTATTTTAATAACTATTGTCAAGACAGTATTGTCGCGGAGCCACTATGGTGGCGGAAAAAATATGGGATGGGAGGAAAAAATATTTTTCACAATTTTTGCGTTCCCCCGAGAATTCTCTCCAGACAAACACTTCCTGAAAACTAACTTTCAAAAACTAACCAAAAAAGTAAACACTTAAATGTTTAACTTTCTATATTGTCAAAATAAATAATTGCAACAGTTCTATAATACCTAAATTAAACTCAGTACAATGTGTTCTCTTTTGCCATATTGCTGATGTGGAAGTCAACAACACATAAATGCCAGAAAGTAAAATTAATTATTTTATGCATTTAAATGTGATACATTTTTGTTTGTTTGCAAAATTAGCATCTTCTAGTACAAATGCACAGTTCTCACTTTTATTTATGCATTAAAAAATTACATATCATTTTGTGCCATATCTCACATAGCAGAATATTAGAATATTTCATGTGACGCATAGGCCTATATATATATATATATATATATATATATATATCTCAAATAGGCCTACATGCATGCATGCAGTTTTAACAGCTTTAATCGCCTTTTTGGTTATTTCATGACTTAATAGACGACAGAACTACGGCGTTGCATGCTCGTAGTTTCTTTTGCGCTTTATTTATAGTGAGTAATATACAGCGCGCCGGATTTGCGCGTGATTGAAAAGTGACGTAAAAAAGTGACATTGACGTAAGCAATAGCCTATATAATGTTCGCCGTTCACTGTTGTTCTGCTGAAACTCATTCGGCACCTGTATCATTTCCGCGCGCGTTTTTTTTTTTTTTTTTTTTTGTGGCCTTAAAGAGACGGTTCTGCGTTTCAATAAACGCGATTCTTGTCAACAAAAAAGTAGACAGAAACAGCAGTTGTGAGCGGGGTGGCCAAGCTTAGGGCTGCCCCTGCTTTTAAATGAACCAATTCAAATGGAAAACAAATATTCTCATATAGGCGCATCTACTGTTGCGGCGGAGCAACCCTAGTACTGCGTATCTATAGAACGAGTTTATGTTTGTATTTGGCGTGCTATTTATACGATGAAATTATTTTTGCGTGCATATGGGTAGGATTAGTGGTGTGGTGTAGGGGCGTATTGTAGGTCTATGTTGGCTACGTCAAAACTGCGTATCATGCCGATATCATACGCACGCGTAAAGTTAACTTAAATCACGTGAGCCAATTTACTACACATAACAATGCGCAATAGATGTTCTTAAAAATACAAACCATTATTTTATTATATTTCAGCATAAACATACATCGCTAGACAGGTAATGAACATAATTTTTGCTAACATTTATAATTTATTTACGGCTGAAATGTTGCACGTTTATGTAACAAGCAAAGAATCTATCATAACGTACTTTAAATAACATTACAAGTAATGTCAGAGAGCTATCAGATCTGCTGTTATTCATAAATACCAGTATTGATGTTGTACAATGAGGACGTTGTCACGTTGCCGGAAATAGAGTCATAAGTGTCCCAATATGTAGTGAACCAGCGTCCTTTGTTTTTACATAATCATAAAATCATTTTCATTTTCACAAAATCATAATTATGCAAAAGCTTTTTTTTGCTATAGTGCTATAGTATGAGCAGCAAGAGAGATTTGATGTGTGGACTGAATTTGATGGCGTTACACTGCATAACAGTTAAGTTATTGAATATTTTTTATAATAAAAATCATAAAGATTATCCAAAAGCACATTTTACCAAACCAAGTGTTGTAGTATGACCAGCAGAATAGCGTTGATGTGTGAACTGAATCTGGTGACAGTACAGTGTGTTACAGTGAAGTTATTGAATATTGTTTTGTAGTAACGCTTTTCAGTTTTTGCACTTTGCAGACGGTCCCTTTGGACTTGTCTCTCATATAGACTTTTGTCCAGGGCAGACGAAGGCTTGTTTTGAGGAAGATTATGGTGTAGCCCTTTGTCTGCGTTACTATGATTGAAAAGGAGTGTCAGTTGTGTTTTAACAATGTTTAGTTCACGAGTTACTGATCCAGGAAGATCAAGTTCAAAATTAAAACTCTATGTCCCTGTCCCAAATGGCACCCTAAACACTCGCAGTCTTCCTACGAGTCCGCACTTTTGTGACGCTCCAGTGCGGGCTCAGCAAAAGTGTGCATCGAGGGCGCATATCGGCCGCAAAGAAGGCACTCGCCAGCACTTTTCTGAAGCCAAAAATTGACAAATGGGACACCCTACAGTCTCGTGGATGTTATGTCTGAAAACGTTCAGTATTGGGTCCTGTTGGACTCTGTTATGTTATACACTGCATGTGACAGGTTACGGTGCCTTTAAGGCTTACTGCAGTGGTTTACGGCAAAGGTCGGAAAACGCGAGAGGTTGTTGGCAGTTGATAAATGTGATATGAACGAAGTTACACTGTGTGATTATTGAGTCCTACACAAACACAACAGTGGACTTAACAGACACACGCACGTGACGGCCATTGTAAGTCCACAAAACCGAAAATGAGAGAGCTGACTGAAACCCTGCCAGAGGGACGTTAAACAGGAAGTGTTTGTCCGGAGAGAACAAAGTTTCTCGGGGGAACATGGGAGGAAGAAATTTTTTTTTTATCCCATATTTTTTCCACCACCAACAATGACCTGGCGGCACAAAGTCAGCAGTTAGACACGAGGCGTTTCTCAATGTCAAGGAAGGATCCTCGGAAGCCAGAATTTCGAGGATGCTACGTCATCGACATCCGTCAAAGGACTGTTCCAATGTCGAGGATCCTCGGAATTTCAAACAAGGACTGAGTCCTTCATTCGAAAAATATCCCATACACAGGAAAGGATGCATATGTGTAGCCTTCGCGCTCTTAAATCACCCACAATCCTATGCGCGCAGCTTTGCAATCTTGTTCAAAAATGTTTAAAAAAATGTTGGACGTTAGCGGGCAATATGCTTTCAAATGTAAGTTACGTTACCAAACATTTGTTATAACTGTAGTAAATATGTCAGATAAATAAAGTTTAACGTTTAAATGCCAGTACAAATTACTACCGTATTGATATTATAAATTATACAAATACAAATTACGTTATTGATGGCTAACTGAACCGGACCGTCTTTTAACAATTGTTAGCTTGGTTGCCGTCACCGGCATTTCCTTTATAGTTAAGTTGTCCAAAGTAATTTAACGTTAATATTATACCATTATACCATTCACAGCGTTATTCATAGCTTTCTCGTCTTTTTTTAACAGGGACCAAGGAACAAACGGAGGTTTTACGTCTCCGTGTAGAAAACAAGCAGCTGTTTACTGGGGGGTAATGACGCAATGACGTGCACTTGCTAGTCTGTTCCATTTACGTGTTCTCCGAATGCTAAAGAGGAGCCTCGCCTAGCCTCTGAAGGAAGTGACTTGGAAGGACCAGTCCTGCCAAGGAAGTATCCTTGACATTGAGAAACACCTACGGTTGGACCATCATCGGCACACCGACCAATCGGAAAACGTCGTCCATCTGCCAGTGTTTTTTGGGCGGCACGCCACCAGCAATTTGCCGCTGCTGCGCCACCATTGGTTCACCAATGGCAAGCCGATAGTCGGTCCAGTGTTTCTACTGAGCGCTTAAAAGCATTGAATAAAAATAGTGAGACTGCCCTAATATAGCTATAGCTATATCAAAAACAAAGTGTTGGTATAAAAAAAACTGCTTTCAAATGAAATTAGGCAATTGAATGTTTGTAAAAAAAAAATCTTAAGTTATAAAAGTGCCACAACTGCCCCACTATCACGTGCAGGGGTGGCATTTTGCTCATAGAACTACAAAATGACTTTTAAATTCATGATTTAATATTAATTAGATTTTTATTTTTCCACAATGTTTTAATTCTAGATGTTTATTTATGTATTATTCTAGATGTTTATTTATGTATTAAGGATTAGTTCACTTTCAAATGAAAATTAGCCCAAGCTTTACTCACCCTCAAGCCATCCTAGGTGTATATGACTTTCTTCTTTCTTATGAACACAGTCTGAGATATTTTAGTAAATATCCTGATGCATCCGAGCTTTATAATGACAGTGAATGGGACCAACGAGTATGAGCTGAAGAAAGTGTTTCCATCCACATCAATCATAATCGTACTCCACATAGCTGGGTTAATAAAGGCTTTCTGAAGCGATGAGTTTATGTAAAAAAAAAAAACAATATCCATATTTAACAAGTTATGAAGTAAAATATCTAGCTTCCGCCAGACTGCCTTCTGTATTCAAATTACGAAGAAAGTGTAAAACTCTGATAGTTTACGCTACGTCCTACACCTTCCCGGAGCCGTGTGGAGTACGTTTATGATGGATGGATGTTGACCCCAGTAGAGTACATTACCATTTATAGGTTTGGGGTCTATTTAACAATGAATAAAAAAAAAAAAAAATGGTTTAAACTGTGTTCAATAATTTCTTATTTCTTGGGCTTCACTTTTTGACTTTCATTTGTGTCTTGGGATTTTTCCATTGTGCACATCATGTACGTGCGAATACATTTGCTACGAATACTGAAGAAACACGCATGATGCTCGCAGTGTTTTTTCCAGAAAAAAATTATTGTCAATATCATATACACACTCAGAAACTTCAAGATCTTTACAGCAACCCAACAAAATAAAAGTTTGGTTTGCAGCACTTTGCCAAAAAATGAAAGGGTTTATTTAAATTTCATTTGATTAAAAATAAATGAATGTTTTATGCCTTCATTTGATTACCAGAAAAAATTAAATACACAGCACATAATTTCTGGGGGGGGAAAAATCATATAGGGCCCTATTATTGTAAACAGTTGTCATTTACCCTAATTTTGTTTCAAACCCGCAAGACTTTCGTTTATCTTTGAAACATAAATGAGGATATTTTAGTGAAATCTGAAAGATTTCTGTCCCTGCATTGACAGTCCACACAACTACCACTTTGATGCTTCAAAAAGTTCATAAAGAGATCGTAAAACGAATACATATGCTTTGATCGGTTTAGTCCGTAACACGAGAATGAACCTCATTGGTTCTCATGCTTGAGCTTCCATTTACCATATCTAATGTGTGCATTAAAGAATGATTATATGTGAATAAAAGCCTAAATTAAATATTTTCATCATAATCAAGTCTCTTCAGAAAATCTGGACTAAACCACTCAATTCATATGGATTAGCTTTACGATCTCTTTATGAACTTTTTGAAGCGTCAAAGTGTCAGTTACTGTCAACAGAGGGACAGAAATCTCCCAGATTTCATTAAAAATTTATTCATGTTCCGAAAATGAACAAAAGTCTTACGGGTTTGGAACAACATGAGGGTGAGTAAATGACAAAATTTAAATTTTTTGATGAAATAACCCTTTAATGTGATAAGATTAAACTGTGCAATATCATGAAACTAGTTTACACAACGTTATTTATCTTCGAGAACAGAACTATTATCATACTTGTTTTAAATGCTTACAAATGAGCAGAAATAGCTATGAACAGTTACAGCAAACTCTATTGCTGGCATTAGACCAGAAATACACTATAATAGTTTCTACTCTCTTCATACTCCCCATCCTTAAAAAGAAAAACACTGACTCAAGCTGGCTGGGGTTGACTGTTATCAGATCCGTCTTCATCCCAACATCACTGTCATTAACCGCTGCCAAATTAAACCTGAAAGAGAGAAAACATCATATTAACAGGAAGGATGGATGAATACTGACGGATGTGTTGTGGTCAGTGAGGGAGCAAGGAATGATGGGATGTGTTTACCGTATGACGAAGTCTGCGCTGTCAATCTCACATCCACAGCTGCTGTTTTTCAAAATCCCACCACTGCCGACCACAGCACACCGACCCAGACGCCGACCGGACCAGGGGATGTCCTGCACACACACACACACGTATTTCTATCATTATGAGGACATTCCATAGACATGATGATTTTTATACTGTACTGTATATGCTCTCTCCAACCATACCCCTAAATCTACCCATCACAGAAAACTTTCTACATTTGTAAATTTTTAAAAAACATGATTTATAAGCTGTTGACAATCTTTTGCCATCATATTTTGTCCTCATATTGTTGGGTTTACCAGAACCACACACACCTCGGGCAGCATACTGTGAAGTGCTGCAGTCATCTTGTATGTTTTTGTTGTGCTTGTTTCATATGGGATGGTTTGATTGACGGCTGTGTTGCGTTTGGTGAGGATGAATGATTCTGTGGCGTTACAACAAAACTGCAGCCTGACTCTGTCATGAACACACAGGGAGAGAAGAGTTTGAGGATCTGACGTAAAATACTCAATCTGCATCACTGACATGTAACATCACAAACACACAGTCAGAACAAATCATATTCAATGAGATCTCTTTTAATTGCTGAGGTTTCACATGACAATGGGACTTGCTCAACAACTTCTCTTCTCATGGACATACAATGAAGACCATCAGTACAATCCCCAGGCAATTAATCAACTTGAGGAGAAAAATGTACACCTTGAATGCAATTGTAACCCCGGTTAAATGAAGTGTAATTGAAGGGCATGGTTTAATTTATTCGCAATTTAGTAACATAATATTTCTCTAATAAAGGTTGAAAAGAAATGTAAAGTTATTAAAGAACATAAAAAAAAAAGTAGATTAACTCCCTCGGGTCGGCAGTCACGTCGGCGTGATCACCGCGGTTTTTTTCTAACCAGTGTGAAAAAGACTCAAAATACTCAGTCAATATTGCACATACAATTAAGAGTTATACACCATTTTAATCTGTGGAATATCTTCTTTTATTTGTGTACACTCAGAGTAACAACAAAATGTTGTGCTTTTTGCAAAATAAATAAAACTAACATGATGCGTGATCTCTCGTCTCCCTCTGAACGAAGTCCAATCTGATAGTTCTCAGAAAATGAACTGTAACTTAGTGAATACTAATGACAAAAAAATTAGACTTCTGTCTAAAAAAAAACGTTGAAATGTCAGGTTTTAAATCTTCTATGTCAAATCGAAAACAAAAATTATGTGTTTATGTAATCTGTATGAAAAGAGAGCCATGTCAGAAGTCCGTGATTCAGCTCATTATCCACTAATGCGGCCACGCCCACGGAGCCAGCGCTATTCAGAGGCAAATTCTGAGGCAATGCATGCATTCATCGTCTCAATCGTGTATTTATCGTCTTGAAAAGTGTTTATCTGGATGTTAAAGCCTGGTTGTGACCTCTAGAAGACATGCCGTTAGTTCCTGGTTCCTGTTCTTCTTTATATGAATTTGTGGCCTAAATGTGCACAGAGCGCCCTCCGGCTGCAAGTATGAATTGAAAACAGTATCCAGCGTTCATAGTGATGATAATAAATATTGAATAAATATTACTGCTCTGTATAGAAAACTGACATAAACATATAAGAATCCATCAATATTTCTCCAAATGTGCATGCTTTTAAGCTAAAAGCCTATATGAAATGCCATAGAGGTAACATAACTGTTCAGACACTTTGCATCACAGAAATACATTATATTTTAAAGAATATAATAGAATACCTTTATTTTAAATTGTAATAATATTTCACAGTATTGTTGTTTTTTCTGTATGTTTGATTTACACCATGAGATTTGAGACATGATCACAGAGGGTTTTTTCACAGCCTACCTGACTGAAAGAGCTCATTATTTATGCAGCTCATTAGAGGTTCTTTATGCGATTCTTTTGTCTTCTCAGGTGAGACATGTTGTTGAGCTCATGAAAGCAGTGATCATCAGCAACTCAATTTCTGCTCACTAACGAATGCTTTCATCATAACTAACAGTGATGTAACTAAGAGATTCGTTGAATAAAACGGGAGTTTTGGCACGAGTCCAGAACTCAGTCACTGATAAACTCGCACTGTTTGATTGACAGCTCCAGTGACTGTAAAGGGAGCGTTCTTTGATCGCTTCCTATATATATAATACAGTATAATCACCATTTAAATAACAGATTATTTTCATCCTACTAAGAGAAACAAGGTGAAGTTGAACGTTTAGTCATTGGTTTGATTTACTGACACACAGATAAAGATCATCTGACTGTACATGAATCATTAATATCAGATCAGGCATTAGAATGAACACAGTTACTGACGTTGTTGCATTACTGTCGAGTTCATATTGTAAAAGTCTGTTTGCAAAGCCTGCGCCTGAAATGCGACTGATTTACCAAAGAATCCACAGTGAAATGTATCGAATACAAATAAATAAAGCTCAACTGAAACATTCACATTGTTGAAAGTAAATAACCATATTCCTGCATTAGGATCCTTTGAAAGGTAATGTTATTTTAGTCCTGTATCACTTCGCTCTTCATCTCACTAACACACCAGTAGGCGGGGATTACATTGTAATGATGAAGTAGGCATTGATTTCTTCTGTGGGGGCGGCGTTTCACCTATCTATAGACACATTCCAGGATCAGTCGTTCACTGGGCCTGCTGTCAATAAAAGCTTTTATTGGACTAACAGGGAAGTTTTCAGTTCTGAAACTTATTCGATGACCTCTTATATATCAAAAGCTCAAGGAAAAGTTGATTTCTCGATTCATGACCCCTTTAATGTTGTTACACAACAAGAAAGAAAAAGCGATAGAATCAAGACAGTGGCGGAAGCTGCATAGGAGTTTCTAGGCATTAAAGATGGAAAGGATCCTAAAAATGCTGGCAACTACAGACCCATCGCCCTAACATCCCACCTATGCAAGTGGATGGAGAAGTTAGAAGACTTAATTATTTCCTTGAACACAGAGGTTTGTTTGCACCATACCAAAGTGGTTTCAGAAAAGGACGTTCTACAATGGATGCTGTTGTAAAAGTAAGCAATGAGATAGAGAAAACATTTCAAATGAAACAATTAATGAATATTGTATTCTTTGATATTGAAAAGGCTTACGACTCTATGTGGAGGGAAGGGTTATTAAGTAAACTAAATAAGATTGGAATAAGAGGTAGGTTCTATAATTGGGTTTTAGATTTTTTCATCAGAAAGAATGTTTAGAGTTAAAGTGGGAGCAGAAGTGTCTGAGGAATTTGAAATTACTAATGGAATTCCACAAAGAAGCGTCATAAGTCCAGTGTTATTTAATGTTATGATTAATTATATTTTTATGAATTTGGATAGAAGGGTTGGGTCATCTCTGTATGCAGGTGATGGGGCCATTTGGGTAAGAGGACGAGATCCCATAGGTGTGAATCTCATAGGAAGTAAATCTTGTCATTTGTTATTTACCAGGACGAAAGGGATAAACAAACAGAACTTGAAGTTATATAGCCACAATATGGAAAGAGTAGACTGTTTTAAAATATTTGGGTATGTGGTTAGATCAAAAGGGTACATGGAAAGTACACTATATTTCTAAATGTTTTGCGACACCTGCCTTTACGTGCACATGAACTTTAATGACATCCCATTCTTAATCCGTAGGGTTTAATATGGAGTTGGCCCACCCTTTGCAGCTATAACAGCTTCAACACTTCTGGGAAGGCTTTCCACAAGGTTTAGGAGTGTGTTTATGGGAATTTTTGACCATTCTTCTAGAAGCACGTTTGTGAGGTCAGGCAGTGATGTTGGACGAGAAGGTCTGGCTCACAGTCTCCGCTCTAATTCATCCCAAAGGTGTTCTGTCGGGTTGAGGTCAGGACTCTGTGCAGGCCAGTCAAGTTCCTCCACACCAAACTTACTCATCCATGTCTTTATGAACCTTGCTTTGTGCATCAGTGCGCAGTCATATTGGAACAGGAAGGGGCCATCCCCAAACTTTTCCACAAAGTTGGGAGCATAAAATTGTCCAAAATGTCTTGGTATACTGAAGCATTAAGAGTTCCTTTCACTGGAACTAAGGGTTCAAGCCCAACCCCTGAAAAACAACCCCACACCATAATCCCCCTCCACCAAACTTTACACTTGGCACAATGCAGTCAGGCAAGTACCGTTCTCCTGGAAACCGCCAAACCCAGACTCGTCCATCGGATCGCCAGACAGAGAAGCGTGATTGGTCACTCCAGAGAACACGTCTCCACTGCTCTGGAGTCCAGTGACGGCGTGCTTTACACCACTGCATCCAATGCTTTGCATTGCACTTGGTGATGTAAGGTTTGGATGCAGCTGCTCGGCCATGGAGACCCATTCCATGAAGCTCTCTACGCACTGTTCTTGAGCTAATCTGAAGGACACATGAAGTTTGGAGGTCTGCAGCTATTGACTCTGCAGAAAGTTGGCGACTTCTGCGCACCGTGTGCCTCAGCATGCACTGACCCCGCTCTGTGATTTTATGTGGCCTACCAATTCGTGGCTGAGTTGCTGTTGTTCCCAATTGCTTTCACTTTGTTATAATACCACTAACAGTTGACCGTGGAATATTTAGCACTGAGGAAATTTCACTAATGGACTTACTGCACAGGTGGCAACCTATCACGGTACCACGCTTGAATTCACTGAGCTCCTGAGAGCGACCCATTCTTTCACAAATGTTTGTTGAAGCAGTCTGCATGCCTAGGTGCTTGATTTTATATACCTGTGGCCATGGAAGTGATTGAAACACCTAAATTCAATGATTTGGAGGGGTGTCCCAATAATTTTGGCAATATAGTGTACATATGGAAAATGTGGAATCAAAATGTAAGAAAATTATAAACCTAATGAGAGCATTAGCTGGGAAAGAATGGGGAGCAGATAAACAATCACAATTTATAGGGCTCTAATGAGGTCAACAATAGATTACGGATGCTTTGTGTACGAAGCAGCAGCTAAAACACATTTATTAATAAATCTTTGAGGATTTGCTCTGGTGCGATGAGATCAACACCAACTAAGGCAATTCAGGTAGAGTTAGGAGAAGTGCCCTCAGACCTGAGAAGAGATAAACTCATGCTTACATACTGGTGTCGCTTATGTGGATGTGGTAATGAAAATCTTACCAAGAGTGTTTTTAAAGAATGTTGGGAGTATAACTCTTTTCAAGATAATGGCTTTGGATGGGTAACAAAGGCTAAATCAGAGGAATATACACTGCTCAAAAAAATTAAAGGAACACTTTGAAAACACATCAGATCTCAATGGGGAAAAATATCTCGCTGGATATCTATACTGATATGGACAGGGTAATATGATAGGAACGAAAGGATGCCACATCGTTTGATGGGAATAAAAATTAGCAACCTACAGAGGACTGAATTCAAAGACACCCCGAAAATCAAAGTGAAAAAATTATGCAGCAGGCTAGTCCATTTTGCTGAAATTTCATTGCAGCAACTCAAAATGGTACTCAGTAGTTTGTAATGGCCCCACGTGCTTGTATGCATGCCTGAAAATGTCGGGACATGCTCCTAATGAGACGATGGATGCTGTCCTGGGGTATTTCCTCCCAGATCTGGACCAGGGCATCACTGACCTCCTTGACAGTCTGAGGTGCAACCTGGCAGCATCGGATGGACCGAAACATAATGTCCCAGAGGTGTTCTATTGGATTCAGGTCAGGCGAGCGTGGGGGCCATTCAATGGTATCAATTCCTTCATCCTCCAGGAACTGCCTGCATGCTCTCGCCACATAAGGCCGGGCATTGTCGTGCACCAGGAGGAACCCAGGACCCACTGCACCAGCGTAGGATCTGTCAGTGGGTCCAAGGATTTCATTCCGATGCCTAATGGCAGTCAGGGTGCCATTGTCTAGCCTGTAGAGGTCTGTGCATCCCTCCATGGATATGCCTCCCCAGACCATCACTGACCCACCACCAAACTGGTCATGCTGAACGATGATACAGGCAGCATAATGTTCTCCACGGCTTCTCCAGGCCCTTTCACGTCTGTCACATGTGCTCAGGGTGAACCTGCTCTCATCTGTGAAAAGCACAGGGCACCAGTGGCGGACATGCCAATTCTGGTGTTTAATGGCAAATGCCAGTTGAGCTCCACGGTGCCGGGCAGTAAGCACAGGGCCCACTAGAGGATGTCGGGCTCTCAGGCCCACCCTCATGAAGTCTGTTTCTGATTGTTTGGTCAGAGACATTCACACCAATGGCCTGCTGGAGGTCATTTTGTAGGGCTCTGGCAGTGCTCATTCTGTTCCTCCTTGCACAAAGGAGCAGATACCGGTCCTGCTGATGGGTTAAGGACCTTCTGCGGCCTGTCCAGTTCTCCTAGAGTAACTGTGCTGGGAGACACAGCAAACCTGCCTGGACATTGGACTGCCTGTGCAACCTCTGTAGGGTCCAGGTATCGCCTCATGCTACCAGTAGTGACACTGACCCTAGCCTTAGTGAAAAACAGTCAGAAAAAATGAGTAGGGAAAAAAATGTCAGTGGCCTCCACCTGTAAATCCATTCCTGTTTTGGGGGTCATCTCAATGTTGCCCATTTAGTGCACCTGTTGTTAATTTCATTAACACCAAAGCAGCTGAAACTGATTAACAACCCCCTCTACTACTTTACTGACCAGATCAATATCCCAGGAGTTTTACTGACTTCATGCTATTCTCTGATTAAAAAGTGTTCCTTTAATTTTTTGAGCAGTGTAGATTAGACATTATCTGTTTTAACACTCCTACTCCTATTAGTAATATCCCTATTTGGTTGTTTCCAAAAACTGAGATAGATTTAAATATAATGGAACTAAAGGATAAATGGGATGAGAGTGAGAAAGGACACATGGCAAGTCAATACATAAAAAGCAAATTTTACTGTTATTTAGATATGTATACAGATGGATCCAAAGATGAAGAAAATGGGGTAGGCATAGGAATATACATGCCAACATTGAATGCAAGTATTCAGAAAAGATTACCTGATCAGCTGTCATTGTATACGGCAGAGATGATGGCGATTATTGCAGGTTGCAGTGGGTGGAGGAAGTAAAACCAGATAGAGTGGTATGTTGTGTTGACTCTGTAGCAGCCCTTTACAGTATTTAAAATATGAAATCGAATAGAGAAGATTTAATGCTAGAAATCCATCAAAGTTTATTTAGATTGCGGAGGCTTCAGCTAGATCTGACATTCTGAGAGGGCAGACAAAATAGCAAAGAAATCAACCAGGACGATCGATATTATAAATATTCCCTTTGGTAAAGGAGAAGCTAAGGCGATAATTAAAAAATAAATGATGAAGAAATGGCAGGACAGATGGGACATGGATAATAGTAGAAGGAAATATTACAGTATACAGAAATTTATCAATGCAATGGGTGTGAATGGAAGGAATGGAAGGGAGGAGTCAGTTTTAACCAGACTGAGGTTTGACCACACAGGGTTAAATAAAACATTGTTTTTGTTAGGTAAAGGTAAATCAGATGAATGTATGGAATGTAAAATCACAGAAAGTGCAAAACATATTCTGTTGCATTGTATGAAGTATAGGGAAAAGAGGATTAGATTAAAGCAAAAAGATTAATCAGACAGGAAGAAAATGGAACCTTAAGGGTGTTTTGGGAACAACAGGGGAAGGGGTAAAAGATGCACAGAATGCTGTTGTGGAATATCTGAAGGGTACAGGGGTATATTATAGAATTTAGATAGGGTATCAAACAAGAGAAAACGTATCTCAAACCCGTTGCACACAGTTTCCAGGAAACATGTCGTTCAATCCGGAAAACGTAGCAAAACATTGCGCACCGGTTTGAACTTGAACGTGCCCCTGATCGTTGCGATCTAATTTTACGAAATATAGATTAAAAGCCCTCCGAAAAGTGTACAAAAGTATTCAAATTAATTTATTTCGAGCCATCCAGTATCTGGATATAATCAATGGTAAAAACAATGTATAAAAACTTCATAATAAAATTAAAAAAAAAAATGGTTATTTAGTTGCAGGAAAATGTTTGTTCCCTTTTTCATTTGTATTTCAATCTAAGTAGTTATAAATGTCATAGTGAACCGCATGATGATTATTGTTCAATGCAGTTCACCAACGCCATTGTTAGTCACCTGCGCCTGTGTAAGAGCAAAAATGAATAGATTATAATTGCTCGATAATTGCTCGGTCAATTCTTCTTCTTCTTCTCCGAAATGAATCGCATTTTTGAGGGCCTAAACATGCTCGAAAACGAATGAAACTTTGCACATGCGTCAGAAGTGGTGAAAATTTACGTCTGATATGGGTTTCGGAATTAGGTGTGGCAAAATGGTTCAATAGCGCCACCTACAAAATTTAAATTAAGCGTCCTTCGGTAGACACATATAACAGCCCAAGACCTACAAAAAAATCTCTGGGTCCAAAATCTGTAAACTCAACAGGAAGTGAGATATTTTGAATTTTCTCTGCAAAATTTTTGCAGTTTTTGCCATTTCCAGACGTTGTACTTTAACAAACTCCTCCTAGAGCTTTAATCAGATCAACATCATATTTGGTCTGTCTAATCTTAAGACCTTAGTGATGTTAACTTGCGAAGATCTTGAGTTTTCGCTGAAGGGCGTGTCCGTGGCGGCCTGACAAAATCTGATGTTTCGCCATAAAAGAGGAAGTTGTTGTAACTCAGGCATACAATGTCTGATCTGCCCCAAACTTCACAGAGTCTTGGCCTGAAGACATCTATATGACAATATTCAGTTAGTCATAGCGCCACCTGCTGGCAACAGGAAATGGCATGCTTTACACTGTAATTCACTCCCAGAAACACATTTGTATATGCCATGAAGTACCAAACACGTTATTAACACGTTAAATCATACAACACTTGGCTAAGTGCTAATGTATGCGATTATCGCCACAAAACAGGAAGTTGTTGTAACTCAGGAATACAATGTCCAATCTGCCCCAAACTTCACATTTGATAATAGTCCTGGCCTGATGACGTCTACATGGCAATATTCAGTTACAGTCAAAGCGCCACCTGTTGGCAGCAGGAAGCATGGCACTTTGAAATGACTTTGCCATATTTCTCCTGTATTTACTTGCTTACATGCATGTCAACTAATCACTATTTACCTAAGGCCATTGGGTATTTTTTTGTCTTGATGCTACAGATTCGTGATACTCCTGTGATCTTCTGTGACATCCTGTGAAACTTCACATTTGATGGCGAGCCAACCAAATCTGCTACAGAGGAATAAGGACGACACATCATAAAGAAGAGGACAATATCCTTTCTTACAATTATCAGCCTTGCTTTATGAAAGCAAGACAATCCCAATCTAAAGAACTATTAAGTTCCCTTCCTAGAGGGAATTGGCAAAAAAGAATGGGAAAAGAGAAGAAACTGATCCGTACTTTCCAGAACATTGAACTATTGAGGGTATATGGTTACTCATAACCCATTTGATTGATATTGACGGTCCTTATTGGGACAGCTGTGATATTTTGAGAGAAAAGTTGTTTCTTTTCTTCATTTTTTCTTCATTCTTTTCTTCATTTCTCTCTGACATTTTTGGTGTAAAAGAAGTTTTCATAGTTGATTCTTTATTGTATATTGCTTGTATGACATTGTAATTTTACTTTATTTTAATTTGTTTATTTTGACTTTATATCAAAAAGAAACAAATTAAATTCCAAGGTCAAATTTAACCGTTGTTTCTCACCACAATCCACCACCTCCTTTACAATCTCTAAATCTTCTGATAAATCCATTTGCTATAACAGCAATTACTTTATTAATTTATTGCAAATTCTTTAGACACCTGTTGCACAATGTTAAGCCATTTTGTAAAAAAGTTTCTGTCAAATGTTTAAGTGTGAATATAAAGATGTTAATGACACACACCTGTTTAGCTCACGCTCAGTTTTGTTTGATTTGTACGGGCAGCTCAAGAAATCTGAAATCTCCTGCGTGAAACTCTTGAGTTCTATACTGAGAGGGAAACAGAGACATTATTAATGCAACAGTGCGGAAAGGGATTCCTTAGAAACGCTGCTGAAAATTTAAATCAACACCTAAACTATTTTATGAATATTTACTAGATGTCTGTTCTATGTGTGTGCTGAAAAAATTTATCTGTGTCTGTACAATAGTCCTGGCTGCGTAAATAGGAGAAAAACAAAGTGGATCGGTTGCTTAGGTGTGGATTTCACATATCAACAGTGTTTTTCAGAAATCACTTACTGTAAGTGGCCAGTCCTTTGAAATATATGTATATGGAGCCAGATCAATCCTCAAAAATAATACATTTACAAAACAAAATTCATAAATGCACAGCACAATTCACATTTACAAAATCTGATTCGTAAATTCAAAACACAATACACAAGTAAAAGCATAAACAGCCTATTTCCCCAAATGGTCACACAAATACATCTTACCTAAATAAATTTAAAATGTTTACACAAATATGTATATATCAAGTTCTTGAATTAATTTCCATCACACATTAATGAATGATGTTACATGTATTTATGGATTGTTGAATCTGCTTTTGCAAATCGTCACACGTGTGTGGACTGCTTTGGATTTGTGTGCGGTATTTTTGAGACCTTCCTGGTAGGTTAAGATTCATAAATTTTTTTTTTTTTTTTTTTTTGGAGGATGTTCTGTTTAGCCAATGGCAGTGAGCTTTTAATCCACCAATCAAAACGCCCCTTCTGCACAGACTCAAGAAGCTCAATGCTGCGTTTGTACTGTGCATTATTGTTCCATGATCGGTTCCTTTCTGTAAAGGCATTTTAATGGGTACTCTTTGTTTACCTGATTACAATTTCTACAAAATCACATTATGATTTATATAATTTGCATAAAATACAGCTACCCAGTTGAATGAAAAACATTAAGTCGAATTATTTGAAAAGCCCTAGTGTGTCAGATATCAGTGCTGAGACTACAGAGCTGCACGAATAATCTAAATTCAAAAACTGCCACGCGGTCTTATTCTTAAATGACAACAATTATTCATCTGTCTAATAAACCTTTGACAAAATCATATCGCAATTCAAATCCCGCAGGTTCTGAACCAGAAAGAGCAGTTGTTATAGGTGTTGAGCAGCTTCATAAACAGTCTTTTCAACGTCATAGTTTCATTATTTTTGTGATACAGTAGTTCAAATTATCATACAAGTACTGGGATAAAAGTTTAGAGCTCAAATATAAACACTGATGTCAACGGTAGCGGTTCAGACTGATCTGAATAAACAGGGTATGTGCAACTTTGGTGTATAAGACAGCAGGCTATCCAGGTAGCTGTATTTTGTGCGAACGTAATAAATCATAATGTGATTTTGTAGAAATTAAATTTTAATGAGGTGGTAAAAAAGGAGTAGCCATTAAAATGCCTTTACAGAAAGGACCTGATCATGGAACAATAATGCACAGTACAAGCGCAGCATTGAGCTTCTTGAGTCTGTGCAGTAAGGAGCGTTTTGATTTGTTTGCTCAGGTTGCCCGGGCAACTGCCCATGCCCTTCTCGACTCACGTTGCCCTTCCGAGGTGGAAAAAAATAAATAAAAAAAATCGTACAATGGATGCAGAATTTCACGTAGGCCTAGATTAAAAAAAAAAAAAATCGCAAAGCCTCATTCACTTCCATATTCGGGCACCCGTCCGAAAGTGAAAGTCAGTAGGGGAAGGGCAAACTCTACGTGGCATGCTGAGCCTGCATGAGCGGCACTAGAAGGAGATTGTCGCGGTTGTCGGGTGAGACGACTTAACGTTGTCGGAAAGGTGAGTAAGGTTATAATCGTTAACGAAAACGAACGAAAAAACGAAAACTAGGTGGGAAAAAACATCGTCTTTAACTGAAATAAAAATAAAAACGAGGCATTACAAAAAAAAAAAAAAAGATAACTAACCAAAACTGTAATGTGTGTTTGGCAAAACTAACTAAAATAAAATAAAATTATAGATGTCCTTAGTTTTCGTCTTTGTCAGTGTCTTTCATAGAGCAAAAGTTCAGCTGCATTTCATTTCCCTGCATCTCTCTCACATACTCTCGCGCGCACAGCCCCTCCCCTCCGTGCACACCGCGCCTCCATGAGAACGAGTGTTGGAAGCAAGTTCGCGAAAGGTATCTCGTGAAAACCTTTACACAATCACACATTAAAAAGTGGTATAAAAATATTTTTAATTCTGAATATAATTTTGTCAGTGTGTTCATGTCGACCCGAGAAGCGATTGCTACTTTAGAAAGTTAACTAGACGCAAGTTTGAGGTAAAATGCACTTGGGTTGTCGATGTCAAAACACTATTTAAGCTGTGATTCAAGTAAGGAATAATTGACGACGGGCCGTTGAATTATTAGAAAAATAATGCACACCTGAGGTTGTGATTCGGTCACGACTCGAAGCGGAGTCAATTATTCCGCTTAGCCGGTGAGTGCCCTTTTTTTAGGTCAGAGCAACTGCCCCTCAAAATTCCTGTGCACGTCCCTGCTCACAGCGATTGGCTTAACAGAACATCCTCCAAAAAAAGATATTTATGAATCTTAACCTGCCAGGAAGGTCTCAAAAATACCACATACAAATTCAAAGCAGTCCATGCACGCGTGACGATATGCAAAGATTCAACAATCCATAAATACATGTAACATCATTCATAAATGTGTAATGGAAATTAATTCAAGAACTTGATATATACATATATTTTAAATTTATTTAGGTAAGGTGCATTTGTGTGAGCATTTGGGAAAATATTTATGCTTTTACTTGTGTATTTATGAATTGTGTTTTGAATTCGAATTTGATTTACGAATCGGATTTTGTAAATGTGAATTGCATTTATTTATTTTTGAGGCTGATCTGGCTCGATAGTAGTAACGCTGGTTGATCCTCATTCTCACGCACCTTTTGGCTGGTTTGATAACAGAAAACTTGCGTCTGAGTTTTGCGCAGCGCAGCTGCTGTAGCATGTCTGTCATCCCATCTCTGAAAGAAAAACAACATGATTTATTTTATTGCTGCTCATTAAAAAATTGTTGATTCGGTTGGACCAGGTCTAGTGTCCTTTTTAAATAGATGTCTTTCAACTGGGGTGGTTCCTGCTCATCTGAAAGTGGCTACTGTCACACCTCTCCTCAAGAAGCCTTCACTCGATCTGTCAGTGTTAAAAAATTATCGCTCTGTCTCTGTTTTACCATTTATGTCCAAGGTTTTGGAAAAGACTGTGTTTTTCAATTCTGTAAATAATCTGTTTGAGCGCTTTCAATCTGGTTTTAAGGCTGCCCACAGTAGGGTACAATGCGGCTAAAGGCACACCTTAAAACAAAATGTGCTTTTGACTACTCTCAAAGTGTGTGATTACAGGAAAAATATATATGTTTGTATTGAACATTGATGGAGCAGCAGATTTTGTGTGAAAATAAATCATAAAAGTGGTTAATTTTGTTTAAAAATCTTATAAATGTATGAGGTGGTGAGTAATGCATGGGGTAAAAGGTACACAGTATTCATACAAATACTAAAATAATGTTTTTAATAATGTGTAAGTAAATACTTGTTCAAAAGAATCACTTTAGCAAAGTTTGTACTATTTTCTGTTTATTTTGATAAATAAAAGAATTCATTTTTGTTCAATAAATATAATGTCATTAAAATAGGCCTACGTTAATATAAAAATATATTTTAAAAAATACAGAAACAAAATTACAATTAAGCATTGAAGGAGATCCCATAATATTTATTATAGATTTATAGTAGTAACAATAAATTATATTTTATTATATTATTAATATAATATTTTTAAATATGGATTAATGGTTAGATTCATGATTGATTGTTTCATTATAAATATGGGTATTATCTCTAAGATGGATACCCAATTTGATATATGATATTTGCCATCTGAATCTAACCATGTCATGTCGACAAATGGAAAAGTCAGCAAACTATGTATTATCGTGTTAAATATGGTGCCTTTTGCCCCAACAGCAGCGGCGCTTTTTACCCCAAATACCATATTTTTACATGTTCTTCCGTTATTGAAAAACTGTTGCTTGAATTACCTTGAACAAAACTGAAAATCATTCAGAAGACCTTTGTCTGAAAATACAAACATTAATTTAATGGATTCTTATTTGCTTCTTAAATCAACAACATAAAACATCAAATATTAGATCAAACTACCTCAGAATCAACTTTGCGTTGCTGCCCGCGATTGCAAAGATCAGACAAATTTACACGCGTCTTGAAAAACGGATGTTTAGGAAAGTGCTGCGGCAAGTTTTTGTGCCATCTAGTGGTTTAGAGGGAAATAATACCAAAGGCGCCTTTAGCCCCACGGCGCCTGCGTTCTACCCTACTGAATCTGCTCTTTTGAGAGTGTTAAATGACATCTTTTTAGCCATTGATATGGGTGACTGTGGTCCTCGTTCTCTTAGATTTATCAGCTGCTTTCGACACTATAACCATTGTATATTAATCAATAGACTGAAATCTTGGGTGGGTCTCTCTGGGACAGTTATAAAATGGTTCCAGTCATTTTTATCTGACAGGAAATATGTTGTGTAGAGAATTTTTATCTTCTACTGCCTCTCCCTGTGGCCTTCCGCAAGGCTCTATTTTGGCACCCTCCCTATTTTCATTATACATGTTACCTTTGGGATCTATTTTTAGAAAACATGGAATGTCGTTTCACTGTTATGCCGATGATACTCAAATCTATTTACATTTTTAGGAAAAATGATCCACTGGACATGACTGCTCTTTTATCCTATCTAGAGGAGATTATCTCAAAAATGTTTATCCTTAAATGAGGAGAAAACTGAAGTAATTGTTTTTGGCCCTTCAGAAAATGAAAGCATTTATTTTTGACCTGGGATACCCTATCGGCTTTTAGGTCTTCACAGGTACGGAATCTGGGTGTTATTTTAGATGACTCATTAAAATTCGATAAACAAATTTCCACTGTGATTGGGTCCAGTTTTCATCAGTTCTGTATACTTGCAAAAATGAAACATTTCCTCACTGATAAGACTCTGCCTTTAACTCACATTTTTAAGGCAGCAGGTGAACTTACATTTCTAAGTTTAACCAGCTGAAAATGTTTTACAAACACCTGCGCACAACTTTACTCCTGCATAACAAATCGAAAACATTTCTATTCTGATTAAAATTATAATGACGTTTCAACCTAAATATGACATTTAAATAACAATAAACTTGTGCGTTTTCTATAGACTCCTCAGAACACTTTGAAGCCTCGTTTAAGCCTTGTTTACACTGCACGCGTGTGCGGCTCGTTAAGGCTGCGACGCGGCTACCGGAGCTGATACGCGACCACTCTAGTCAATGCTCGTGTTTACACCAGCCGCGGTGCGTTTGAGAAGCGTCCCAGAAGCGACTCGACGCGCCGCTTCGCTAAAGATAGGCGCAGCTCAAATACAAAATAAAGTCAAAATAATCACCCTGAGTAAATCCCGCTCATATTTCACATCACGCGGATGCCAGAAACTGAAGACAAGAGATTCGAAGTTGAAAAACTTTACATTTCTTTGTTTTTGTTGTCCATAACTGGAATTTTAAGTGTATTAACTTTATCTGTATGGCTACAGCAAAATAAAATATGGCATAGCAATCAGTGGCGTACAGCATGTCTGTGAGGCCCCCCCGCAAAGAATGAGATGGGGCCCCTCCCACAAGCAGTGATGTCATGTGATAAAATCTGTTGTGCACCTGAGTCCGTCTCCCCCACAGTTCACAAAAACTGATTCAGTGAATCATGTGGTGAATTATCATTGCATTGATTAATTTGATGTTATTATTGAATAATATTATTTATGCTATATAATGTTTAGTGATTTTGATATCGCAGACTAAAATCCAGGCAGGAATAAATATTTAGGCTAATTTACGAACGTGGAGGCAAAAGTGCCGCGGCTCCGATTTTAGTTATTTTAGAAATAGCAGGAGGATCCTTCACAGCAATAATTCACAAACATCCGTTATAGCCCCCGATGTACAAATTTTATTTAACAGTAAGCTCAATAAAGTAAATGTAATGGCCAACACATCTCAGTTTAAACACTGGCCTATAAGCATCGCTAATTGTAGAAAAGAAATTATACAAGAAAATTTCATGCCTCGCAGTAAAAAAAAAAAAAAAAAAATGAATAGGCTAGTAAAAGAACTAGGAGAAAAAACATAGGCCTACTTTAAAAGAACAACTCTTATCAGTTATAGGCCTATGCTATGCGCTCTATTCTATATATCAGCTATATGCTGTATTTTGAGAAAAACTAACTTTATATACATCTTAAAATACCAACCTTTGAGGATTAACTTGTTTATTCTTTTTATCAACTGACTACCACACACAAAAAAGCAAACACTCTACCGAATCCTTTGCGCTCTCCGAGCGTTTTGATGCGCAAAGTCTTTCACTGCAGCTTTAATGTCGATGTTACGAGCACGGGCATTCTCAATACTCAGAAGAGCTAAACTGGACAGTCTTTCTTGTGACATTGTGCTCCGGAGAAATGTACATCAAGAGCTCATGTGCACGAGAGCCAAGAGAACTGATAACAGCAGCAACGAGCACTGGCCATAATTTCAAAAACACAGACCTACGAATTTCTTATCGAATGGAGATGTTTCTTTCTTTTAGGTACAATTATTCGCTGAGTTTAAGTTAATTTTCACTTCATGTTTCAAAAGAGACGTTTAAGAAAGAATCTCGCAGAGAAAGCTGAAAGCGCACCCTGTTTTGTATTTTATTTTACAAAAATACAAGGTTTTGTTGTTATTGTGAGCGTACCGGTACACAAATAAAAGTAGACCATTTGTAGTTTTGCACTAATCTAAAGCCTATTTAAGTTGTTTCAGCTGTCATGAGGAAAAAATCCATCAGAGCACGCCGGCGCGTTCGTCGACCAGAGGGATAAAAATGTAGCCAATTTAGTTTCATATTTATATTTAAATATTGAGCTATAGCCTTATATTATTATTATTTTTTATTTAACCTATTATGAAAAGTGAATAGCCTAGCATGATGGATGCGCAATGTCGGGAGACATGCAGCGGGTCAGACATGAATTTGACCAAGATTCATTAAGTTTTGTTTTATAGTAAGGCTTTCTTTAAAGTGAATTTCGTTGTGTAGAAATTGTATCTTAATTTCAATCAATGTTTCATCAACCAATTGCCTATATTTAATAATTAGGAAGAAAACCAAAACGTCGGGTGTGGAATGGATTGAAATGCATAACAAAATAACTTTCCGCGGCCTTTGAATAAGCAATAGACGTCTTTCTGTTTTTATTAAATTTCTTAAATACATGTCTTTATTACTTAATTAATTGATAAGATATTTTTGGTCTTTTAGCTGGTCTAAATTTTAAGTTAGACACAAATTTGCGTAGGCCAATACAAGGTTCCCTTCTAGACAAGCGCGTAAAATTGCTGTTTCGGCCGCAAATTTTAGATCGGTGCATCAAATGATAAAGGCCTAAACTAAATTCATTTATTTAAAGTAAAAGAATAAAGAAATAACTCTAGACTTATTGGCTAGGCTACACTTGGAGAAGAACTTCAGACATTCCGGTAGCTGAGCAGAGCTGGCGATGGGGTAAATACGTTTGGGCAATATACAATAATAATAATAATAATAATAATAACAACAATAATAATGTCTCAGCAAAGACCGAACACATTTATTTGTCTGGCTCATGTCCGCTAACAGTAGGCTAACATAGTGCATTAAAGCTTGCTGTTGGCTACCTACAAACGGCGATGGAAACAACAGTGAATTTTTCCTCCTTTTGTGGTAATTTAGCACTATTTTCTATGATCTTCTGCTTGCATTTTTGGGCTTCAGTTAGATCATTATTTTAATCTTTAGTCATTTGAGTTCAGTTCTAAAAAAAAAAAGCAAAGGCTATGTAGCAAATAGGTGAATCTGCGATGGGGCCCATCATAGGGTGGGGGCCCCCACGCACCGCGGGGGCTGCGGGGGTGTCCCGTACGCCCCTGATAGCAATAAACACAATAAAACCGGACAAAATATAACAATTTAGCCATTAAATGTCATTTGTAAGTCGCTTTGGATAAAAGCGTCTGCTAAATGACTAAATGTAAATGTAGCCTAAATGTAAATGTAAATACATGAAAAAAGCAACGAAAACAACGTTGGACAGGCAAATTTAGTGGTCTCGCGAAACCAGCCGCTTCGCTTCTGAAATGCTTCTGGTGTGAGTTGACACCGCTCAGAGGACGGAACAAAATTTTGCCGGAGTCGTAACGCACCACACACGCGTGCAGTGTAAACAAGGCTTTAAGCCTCGTATTTATTACTTTATTTTGTATTTGAGCTGCGCGTCTTGGACGCGGCGTCCGTCAAAAATAGGCGAGGCGCCTATCTTTAGCGAAGCGGCGCGGCGAGCCGCTTCTGGGACGCTTCTCAAACGCACCGCGCCGCGGCTGGTGTAAACACGAGCACTGACTAGAGTGGCCGCGTATCAGCTCCGGTAGCCGCGTCGCAGCCGTAACGCGCCGCACACGCGTGCAGTGTAAACCCGACCTAAACAAGGCTTTAGTCTCCTCAGAAAACAATTGAACAACTTCATGACAGCAAACGTTTCATCAATTAGGCTAGAATCAAAAAACTTACATAATAACACTTATAAAATAGTAGACTTTATTAGTTTCAAATCCCGCAACACGGAGCCCGATTTAAATGTATTTAAATAGCGAATTATTATTGAATTACAGTGAATTGAGATAAAAGCGTTCACCTGGACGAGTTTGTGTTGAGTGGGTAGTAAAACATCACACACACACACTCAAAGATGATCAGGACCACCAGCAGCCTGAAGATCCACTGGAGAGACACCGATTCCATCAGAGAGACTCATGCACGAGTGTGAGAGTGAGTGTGTGATTGCGGGGTTAAAGACGACACACACACACACACACACACACACACACACACACACGGCGTAACTCGCCCCTCTCAAACTCACTGACTTTTACCAAGTAAAATGTTCACAAGATTTTAAACTCGGCTTTGACTTGTAATTTGTGTTGTGCGATTGAATGCTGTTCTTTTTTGTTTGTACAAAACGCGATGACAGGATTATTCTAATAGACAAAAGACTGATTTTGAGACTGCAGTGCTCGTAAACGTAATCAAAGTAGCCTATTATTAGCCCTATTAAATATTCTTTTGCATTTCTCCCTTGTGCTTGGGAGCTTGTTGTCATTTTCTCCATGCTCATATATTAATATTCATTATTCTGTATAATGAGCGTGTTCTATGTCTGTGCTTCATTGGTTGTTCTCTCCCCTCTTCTCCCCCTCTACACTCCCACTTTTCCAGAGCTTTACACGCCCATTTTAACAGACATTTTCCAGCTTAGAGGTGTGAACGACCAGGGTAAAACAGGGAGGTTTCATGAAAAGGGTCATGACTAGGCTACTCCAAAAACAACAAAACAGTGAGGGAACGGGTGGTATCTTCCTAAACGGAAACTCCTTCCTCTCATTCTGCGCATAATTTCTAAATATATTTATATCCCCTAAGGCAGGGGTATTCATCTAAAATTTAAAGAGGTCCAGTTAGAGAAAATTTCTTGAAGCAAAGGTCCGGAAGATCATATGTCTAACTAGTTAGTGTGATATAAATTATATACATCATAAGTAGCCTAGTAGTTGTATATCTGCATGTAATTGATTCCTGACTGTCAAATCAAATGAATTCAGTACAATTCAACGTTTTGACAATATTTATTGTCACGTAAAATAGAACTGAACATATATATAACTGTAGATATGTTCTCTCATTAGCTAAATAAAATAGAGCTACATTTCAAAATAAGAGAAAATAAACAAAAAATTGTGCATGTTCAAACTTAAGCATGTTCTGACTATGAGTAAAGTTGACAATGAAGTTGGCCACATATTCAGAGATTTGAATTTCCCGGATCAATAACTTCTGAGCCAAATTACACAAATAACACCTCTTTTCAATTATTTCACACTCCACTGCTGGTTATACTATAACACTTATTTTGGAAAAATGTATTTCTGCATTTATTTATTTATTTTTTTTTAATTATGAAAAATAATGAATAACTTCATCGTAATACACTGCACTATTGACATTTTTCCAAAATAAGTGTTGTAGTATCTACTATCAAGACATCAGTGATGTGTGATCGGAACTTGGTGACAGTACAGTGTGTTACAATTAAGTTATTACATGTATTTTTCATAATGAAGTTCATAATTTCTTAGTGAAGTTATTGAATATTTTTCATTATAAAAAAAATATTCAAAAATATATTTTTTCCAAAATAAAGAGTTGTAGTATAACCAGCAGTGATGTGTGAACTGAATTTGGTGACAATGCAGTGTTTAACATTGAAGTTATTGACTGTCACTTTGCAGACGGTCCCTTCGGATCTGTCTCTCGGCCGTCCGTTTTGTCCACTGCGGAGGAAAGCTTGTTTTGAGGAAAATTAAGTTGTAGCTGCTTGTCTACGTTAAAAAGAGGTGTTATTTGTGTAGTAACATCGTTTATCTCACGAGTTATTTATCCGGAAAATTTGAATCTGTGAAAATGCGGCCAACTTTACTGTTTCTCTACCTATCTCCGTCTCACTCGTATTTTTCTCAACTTTCTCCGTCTCACTCGCAGGGTTGCCAACTTTGGGACTTTGGCTGGAGTGAGACCGGGTGTGTGTCATACGTCCTGAAAAGTGAAGCTGCAGGCTCTTTGATCGCCCCCTGGAGGCTGGATGCAGTACAGGTCATAAACCCCGCCCTCTCAATGCAGTCGAATGAGACTTCAGTGAAAACTTAAAAATAAATTCTGCTTCAAATAAAACTTTCTGAAAGATGGTTTTGGTCATTTAAGGTAGTTGTTATCACGCTGATATATTCAATTGTTCGTGTTTGTGATGATTTAGATTTTAACTAGCAATTTGATGCTATAAAAACGGGGCGTGTCGTCATGATTCGAAGTTGATTGACAGCTTGTCTGAGGACTGTCGGAGCTTCGAGGGGAGATTGAAGATGTATTGACTAGCTGTTAATTTTCGATTTCTTTGTTATTTAACACCAACAAAATGAGTTGTTCAGCAGTAAACTGTACTAACCGACCTACAGGATCTGACGATCACTGAACTTTTTTTCTGTAACATTAAATGTGGGCGCTATAAGCTAATTAATAAATGTTATTAGTTAAGATAACACCTAATGTTAACCATGTCGGGGAAAAGCAGGTGATCGTTATCTGGCAGTTACTTACTATTTTTATGGGTATAAAATAATAATTAGCAGGACAAAACTAATGATAGCTTACTCTAATTACAGCAATCGATCTCCTGTAACGTTAATTGAACTTGATTTAAAATGGCAGGACCGTTTCTGACGATTTAGAGTTGTTTCTAGTGGCATATTACATTGAGTTTATCTACTGAATTTGCTGTTTCAAAAATATTATTGCTCTAGTAACAGAATAGCCTATTATTTTATAGGTAGAATTTTAAATTGTATATAATTTTTATAGTCTATTTAAAATACATGAATGATGACGCAGTCGTCTGGGCGGAAGTTTGATACCGCGACTCCGCTGACGATTCCTTCTGCGCATGCCCAGGCTCCAAACTTTTTTTTTTTTTTGACGTATTGCGTAACGTGTCAGCGCCCATTCATCGGCCCATTTTGGCTTCATTTCAGTACAATGGAAGGAAGCGGCGTCGCGTCGTCCATCTTTTTTTACAGTCTATGAGTGAGACTCTGTAAAAAAAAATTCAGTTTGCGCGTGTGCGCGGAGAAAATGTTTAGTAACCCTAATTTTAAAAATCAATGTCAGTCTAAACCCTGATTTATGCACAAAAAAACCTGAATATAATTGGAAACCATTTTTCAAAATGTACAATTAATTTATTGATTGCACTATAAAAAATAAAGATAAAGGTGAACAAAATAAAGGTGATTAAATAACATGTAAAACAACAACATCAGAACATACATTAAAAATTGTCCAGAGCAAAATTTGAAATGTATAATAAAAAAAAAAAAAAATCTATTTATTCATCAAAATGAGAGAAATGTATGAAATATTACCATCATTGTGAAATAATTTATTTTATTTTTTGTCAGTTTTGTTACCTAACTTGTGTGGAAGGGAAGGCAGAACGTAGGCTACTCGGTTACTCATGTAACCTCGGTTCCCTGAGAGATAAGGGAACGAGTATTGCGTTGCAATCGCTATGAGAAAACTCCTTTTCTCGAGAAAATAACGGCCATGGTGTGCAAAGCAGAAGCAGCCTGGCCAGCGGCGGAGTGTGCACGATCCGGGAGTGCTGAAGACGTTCTGCGCGGCCACAAATGGGCGGCGATTCTTCCAGTGACAGGAGCTTCACATCCTTTTTCCTCAGCGCCGTCAACAAATAGAGCGTTAACTGTACGTACACACCGCCGCCGACTTGAGCTGCAAAGAAGCTCTGGCCGCTTTGTCAAAAAGTACGGGGAAGCTTGACGCTTTGGCCGCTCTGAACATTGAGTGCGGAAAATTTCATATTTTGGTATGAACATTAACCCGCCAGTGTGGCGGATAGACTTTTGAGATTTACTCGCCAAACGGAAAATCTACCCGCATTTGGCGCTTGGCGGGGGTTAATTTCGGACCCTACATGAGACTATTTTTATTGAGCAATTTAGCTGGCCCACATCATAACGCACGTCAGACAACATTTGCAACTATAGTTGAAGTCTGTAACTTAGTCTCGGCACTGATGGATCCGAAATGGTCAATATTCATATTCATGCACTTTTATTAATATTCATTTTTAATCATTTATGGCTTATGATTTATCAGTTTTACTTTTGCTTTCATATATTTATGTACTCATACTTTATAGATTAATTCTTATCATATTTTCAAGTATTTACTTGTTATTGTACCCTTATGGTTATTTTATATTTAAGAGTATGCTTGCTATGTTCAATTGTTCTTCAAGTGTTCCGGTGTGACAGGTCACACTGACACGTTTGTGGTTAGACATTGGACGCCTGCCAAGTATGGCAGAAGTAATGTTTTTTTTTTCAGAATTAATGTTTGCTGACATTTAATAGTGCAAGATTTGCAAAATTCCCCAAAGGGGGTCAAAACAACTCTTATATCTATTTTTGACACTGGACACGTACTGGACTATTTTTGTCTATGACAAATGGGTAAAACCATTTAACCTTTTCTTTTAATATAAAAACATCCGTTTGTGTGGGATGTAAATTTCCCTATATGCTCATGGTATAAAGCTGACCGGGTCATTGATAATTCAGCTTTTTTCCATCCTTGCTCTCCTTGGCTTCTACTTCTTGTCTCTTATCTGCAAATGTCTTAATTATTGCTCTTTTTGATCTTCATCTATTAGATACAATACTGTAGATTTTACAATACTCTAAATTTTATTATTAACTACCCAGATAGCAAAATTTGTCTGGCCCACTACTGGGCCACATCCTTGACACAATTCCGGCCCAGTTCTGGCTGGGTCCCCGGCCCAAAAACTGGTCTCACACTGAAAACGGACAAAAACAACTTCCTCTGGCCCAGATGCGGCCCACACCCTGTAAAAAGACTCTTATTTATGGATGTGGCCCAGATCTGGCCAGCACACTAGAAATTGACTTAAATTGTTTTATGTGGCCCAGGTCTGGCCCAGGCACTGTAAAACACATCTGGCTGAGATTCGGCTTGGTCCCCGGGCCAGATGTGGTCCAGAAACTGCTAAATGTAATTCAAGTGAAACACAATCAACCATTTAAGAAGATGAAGACATTTTATTATAAAATTAACAAATACACTATAAGTATTAACAATGAATACACTATAAACATTTATTAACAACATACATTTTAAACCACTAAATACTAAGTTAATTATTTACTGTATATTAAATGGAGAAACAACATCCTTTCTCACACATAAAAATTCTTTTAACAATAATTTCCAAATTTCAAGTCACCTTCACATAGTGCTTTATAACCTACATTACAGTTTGTTTCAAAGAAGCTTTACAGTGATAAACTGGAAAATAATAATTCAATTATGCAAACAGAATTAAATTCTGTAATGGAGCAAAAGACAGTGTGATTGTTCAGCTGAAGTCATTTCAGTGTTGTTTCAGTTCAATTCAATGAGTTCAATTCAGCTATAAAGCAGTTCTGCGGAAAACAGTAACATCATAATCCAGCTCTGTTAATTTCTCATCCAATAGTGTCAATGCAGTCAGATCAATATTATTAAACAGTAGGTGCCCAACTAAGCAAGCCAGAGGCGATAGTGACAAGAACCCAAACTCCATCAGAAGACAGAATGAAGAAAAAACCCTGGGAGAAACCAGACTCAGTCGAGGGCCAGTTTTCCTCTGGCCAAACAAATACAGTGTGATTATGATTCAGCTGCATCAGAAGTTAGATTGTGGACTGATATCATTCAGCTTGAGGATCGAACACGGCACAATGGCATGTAGAGGGAAGAGAAGTTGAAGTGGCCTTGCAGAGGTCTCGTCTGGTTCTCGTGATCTTTGCTGAAGCTCTGTGCTGTAGACTGTTGTGTCGACGAGGTCTTCACAGCGGATCTGTCTCCAGAGCTCGTTTAGTTGTCATGTTCTCTGCTGACATTCAGGGCTGTTGTGGTCATCTCAACCACCTGTTCTGGAAATGGAATGAGACAGACAGACTAATTTTAGCATAAATGTCATTCTTCGTATGATGAAACAAGTATATCGGATGTTGTAGGTAGTGTTTCTGGTTATAGTTTACCTTATTTATGCAACATGACAATCCTAACATTCAACAAGAGATGGGTGTTTAGTATAGATTTAAACAGACAAATTGTGCCTGTCATCTGGGGCCTGATGTATAAACATCACATACTCACAAAAAAGTACAAATATTTGTAGTGGTTGTGCTGCTTTAGAACACTTTTCCTATGGCATGCTGTGTTTTAATGTTTTAACTACAACGACAATTGCTTGGTGCATGATAATTACACTTTAAATTAAAAGTCAAGCTCTAAATAGCAGAACTCGAAAATATTTTTGCACGAATAATGATCAATGATGCGCACTTCGTCTAAGCAGAGATAGCTTAGCAACGTAATGGCATAATGACACTGAACGAGTCGCGCAGTGATCATCCGACGAGTAGCTACTGTACACAGTACTGTACAACCTCTGCTGAACGCAGGTGTGCTACTGGTGTCCTGCACATTTCACGGTCTTACCAATATTATGAAAAACGCCATTGTATTTGAAGGCTAGATTTAGAAGGAAACAGTAAGATACGCACGTTTTATTTTTAAATAAAATGCATACATTTGAAAAAAAAAAATACAATTTGGCTACTAGACAACGGTTTAAAATAACTCTTCACTGAATCCATTCTGAACAGTATTTTATACGATTTATTTTTTTCTAAAACAAGAGAAGGAGAGTGAATGATTTTTAGCAATGTAATTTGACGGCATTTATCATCATATTTTCCTAATGTCTTGTACAGTTAAACACAGTGTCACGTGGATGGGAATATGCATGGAAATGATATGCAGGTGACGTAATGCATAATAAAACTAGGCGTTGTAAGCTCCATATATGGTGATTTCATGGAGGAGAAGATTAATGTACGCACAATCTTCAGCTGACTTGGTTTTATAAAGATAATTTTGCGCAGGTTCTGCCATAAGCATGGTTTTATAAATTTGAAAATTTGTGAAAATCTGGCTTTTATGCGTACGCACACTTTTGGTATGAAATCTATGGAAAGTTTTATACATGAGGCCCCTGAACAACACTAAGAAGACTTACCATGCATCCGCCCTTTGAATTTGCTGCCAGTTGCAGCCACCTCTTCATGGTCCCCTCATCCTCCATTTCAGCAGGGTTTCTCTGAACTGCAGCTTTGAAATAAAGGAATACATATTGTAAGGTCATTATTAAGTCTTAAGCATTACTTTTCTTTAGCACCCATATATTTGATCAAATTGCATCCAGAGTTTATGTATGAGTTTAAAATATCTGTAGTAAAAAAAATAAAGATTTGGTGTCAGACTCCAAACAGCGCGTTCACGTTAAACTTTAGTTTATGATTGCACAAAATCATAGAAATTCCCTTCGCATTAAAATATATATAAAATATATATATATAATCAGGGAATATATAAATAAATAAACTTTTCCAGTAAAAGGCATTATTGAGAGGCTTTTTTTTTTTTCAACATCAAGGAAAGCCATCATTACACTGCAAAGGTTGAACATAAGTGATATCTGACATGGCATTTATGTTTATTGACACAGACTGTTTAAAGCGGCACATGTACAGGTATTTAGCCTACACAATAGCATAATGCCGCCTATATATATAAAAAAGGAACTCTGAGGGCGAAGCTGCAATTTTAACAGAATTATTTGCTCTTATGTTAACAAAATTAATAGAAAGTTTTGTGGGGAAAAAGCAAGTTCTTCCACCCGAAACGTTGTGCTATACAGGCCTATATGGCGCCACTGCATACTCCGACTCAATTCAATAATCACTCGTTGGAAAAGATGAACTGACGGACTGATTTTAGTAGACAAAATATAACTCGATATCATTGCATTAGCCAATTAACAGTGCTCCAGAGCTCAGCAGTTGTAACATATTCAAAACTATCACTCTCTGGGACCGAATGATACTGACGTTATGTTATCAATTGCAAACCATTCAGGGGCGGATCTACCGGGGTGGCACGGGGTGGCAACTGCCACCCTAAGATAAGAAAAAGCTTTGCCACCCCGTGCCACCCCAAAATTATCAGAGAATAAAATATAAATGTTAGCAGTGTTTCAAGTACTACTGCTTTTCAGCAGCGGCGCTTCAATGTGATGACATAAAAAAGGCAGCGTATTGCAAAATAATGGCAAGAAAACACGACTTTCAATAAGCTGCATGACGGTTGCACGCGCACGCAGCGCGCCCAACGTAATCAGCTTCATTAACAAATGACTCTTATGAACCGGTTCTTTGGGAGTCAAAAACACAGCGCATCCAAGTTCACTTACGAATTGTTTTCCATTTGTTCGTGAATCGGAAAATTACTGATTCTCGGCTAACTCAGAAGTCCTCGAATTTTCGTATTTTTTTTGCGAGCTGATTCACCGACCGCCCGCTCCACTTTCATCATGGATAAAGGTCTTTTTATCCACAATAACATGAAATCAATAAGAAGATCCCGATCACAGAAACTAGTCAGGTAAGAATCTAAATGTATTTTAGCTTTTCTCGATCGCTAACACATTATAAGTGATTCAGTTGACCCAGTTTCCCAAACCATTCGCTCAGTTCTCAAAACAAAGACACATTTCTCAAAACGTTTAACAATGACAACATTAGGCAAAACTGATGACACAGTCAAAATCTGAGAGAGAGCTGAATGAATAATTTACAGGGGTTTTAAACTTACACAGTACCAGTACTTTAGATGAGGGAAATGTCACTATGTACAGTAAACTGTAGCACGCTGTACACCCTCAAACTTGTGATTGTCAACTGTCTCTGTAGCCATTTGTTATACTGTATTTTACAGAACTGAGAAATGACTGTCTTGTGTCAGAAGACCAATACACTGCTATAGTGCCTTATATACTGTAATAAAATTTGGCCAAATGTGCAGAGGATGCTGAATTTAGTTTTACTGTAATTGACAGTGTACTGTATTGTGGTGCATACCAAGTTCATATATATCTACTGCCAGATCAATTTACAATAGTAAAATGAAAAAAGAAAAAAAATCACTGCTGTATTTTACTGTATCTGTAAATTTATTTTTGTATATTGTAGTAGACAGTGAGCTGCTAAATAATTCCTGAATCCCAGTAAGAGGTATTTTTGTTACAGTGTTACATGAATTGATCTCACTAGTGTTCACTGGGCAGTGCAGTAGTCTGTGTATTTGTTAAGGTTTATGTGTCATCTGAGGCCAAAGTTTGATTTTGTCAGACAAGAATAAGTTTTTGACAAAAACATTTTATTTTGACCTGGAAGTTTGAGGTTTGTACAAGCTGGTGCATAGTTTTGAGATTGTGTTTATATGTTGAAATTTTTAAATGTTACATTTTTAAATGTTGAATTTTTTCATTTCAACTAGATTAAAAGTTTGAAAGACAAATTTTTGCTGGCATGTCATGAAGCCAACTTAAAATCTTGTTTAAAAAACATAAATAGTTTGGTCAGTTAGGCCAGAATATAGATGTTCTGGGTGATTGCTAAAGTGTTGCTAGGTGGTTGCTAGGAGATTCTGTGTGGTTGCTAGGCTCTTGCTGTAATTGCTGGGGTGTTGCTAGAATATATAGTTGATAGGGTGTTCTGGGTGAACACACACAGACATCCCCACATCTGATAATAACAGAAACTCAAAAATTGTTTGCAAAAAACATTGTTCTTTAACTTGCACTAAAATATGTTTTATGCCATCGAAGTAGCCTGTGTAATATTAATAAAACTGCTCATCTCCTTTAGTGATACAAGGTCAGACTCATTTTAAATCTGTTGATGTTTTTCATATAGTGCCTTTACTTGGTGCCATGATGGATATTGAAATCTTGTTATATATTTTGGCAATGCAATGTTTGTGAACACAATTGTGTATGTCAGGCCATAAATCTCCAAAAACTATGCATTGGCGCTTGCTTTGGTGTTGCCCCCCTCATAGACCTCATGCCACCCCTTTGCCACCCTATAAATAATTTTCTAGATCCGCCCCTGAAACCATTAATTAATCCATTTAAAAACACTAAATTGAACATTAAATAAATTAAATTGCTTACCGTTTTGCAGCTGATCCTTTCTCTCGATCACGAAATGTTGACTGCAGGATTCTCCTCAGGATTTAACCGCCAAAACTCTTTATCAGGCGGCTGAAGTCCTTAACTCCAGCAGTGGCCCGCCCGTGACAAACGAGCTCGGGCCGAAAACAGATAACGAGCTTTAAGTCGTGATTGGCCCGTTCAGAAAAATCCGTCTGTCAGCCGTACAGTCCACACGGCTCTGGCCCATTATCTTTTCACAGACTCTGAAATTGAGTCTATGTTGGCGCGTTTAAACCTGAATCGGCCCAAAAGTGCTTGATATTTGGGGGCCCGCCTATTACGAAACGAACTCGGGCCGATAGATCTATACCGAGTTATATGGACCTGCCGCGAGTACAACTATTTCAGCCGAGACCGGCCCATAAAGAAAACAATGTCTGTCAGCCAGATGCGTTGTGTACAATCGGCAGAGTTATGGCCCATAATCTTTTCATCGACGTCGACAGTGAGCCGATAGTGCCGCTTTTCTGCCTTTTCTGCCGCTTTTATTGACTTATGCTGCGTTCACACCAAACGCGAATAGAGCGTCAAATTCGCGTCTACCGCGTCTAGTTTGCCGCTTGAACATTTTGACCGCCTAGCACTTGCCCCTCCCACAAGAAGCGGATTTCGCCTCGGACGCGCGTCAATTTCGCTTCAAACGCTTGTTTTTTACGCGCGTCTATTCGCTCTAGACGCGCGTAAAAAACAAGCGTTTGAAGCGAAATTGACGCGCGTCCGAGGCGAAATCCGCTTCTTTGGGGAGGGCAAGTGCTAGGCGGTTGTCTGTTTGCAAGATGGCTGATGTTGATCGTGCGTTCATCGAGAGAGCTACCGCTTTGTATTTGCTCTGGAGAGCAGAACAGCGGCGTAGGGGTCAGCGTCGTTGTAATGAATAAATAATTTTTCATCAACTTTATCATCTGCCTGGATCTCATTTTCCCAAGTTTCTGCATCAGCACACAGACTGATTAGGCAAGGCTACGTCTGTAGTGACAAGGCTCACCATTTTATTATTTGCTTACCTTGATTGTCTTCCAAACTTTCACACGTGCCGACTCCGAACCTATGCTCCGAACTCTTCTCACACGCAACTGACGTATCAGGTGCAAGGTGGTCTAGTTATCAACAGAAAATTAACGGATTGAGATGGGAGAAAAATGGATTTTGGCGTGACATTTCTTGCGTGTGCGTGAGAGCGTGAGATTGATGCTGAAAGCGTGAGTGTCACGCCAGATGAGAGTTGGCAACCCTGCTCACTCGCCTGTTTCTCCCCCTTTGTTTTGTACATGTATCGCTATCTTTCTTTTTCTTTCTACCGTCTTTTCATGTGTAACTTGCCTCTAATTCTCGCATCTGTCTGCACTATAGTCAAAGATTACCGCCTGTGATGCGCGGACTTGATTAGCTGAGTAGTTTCACGTGGGATAGCTTAACTCGCATGCAATTGGTCTGTGCGTTTCATCGTCATAAACCTTTACCGTAAAGACTACAGCTGCGCCGGTAAAATAGCGCCCCATCAGGTTTTGTGTGTGTGCCGCGCGCGCAGTTCAGAGAGTTCTCGCAATACACTTTTCAAAGCAACGGTGAAGCAGCATCGCCTGAATGATGGGGGGTAGGGTATAGCCTACTGTGCTCGAAGAGTGAACTCAAGAATTGCTCGCGCAAATGCGGCGGCGCGCGCTGCATATCACTTTATTAACTAAAGCGCAAAAGAAGCTATGGGCATGCACCATCGTTATTATGTTGTAAATTAAGTCATGAAATTACCAAACGTGATTAAAGCTGCCTCAAAACTGTGCATGCATGTATGTATTTGTTGACATGGTTTTAAAGATTGTTGTCCAATTTGTTGGCCTTAAAACGTCTTAAAATGCATATACGTACACCAAGGAAATCAAAACTTTGTATGCACTGTCTAATCAATGTGTGAAAATAAATGGGAGCAAAAACGCGGTTGAATGTAAAGGTTTGTTCTATTCAAAAAACATCAATAACAACCGATTGATCTTGGCATTTTATCTAATCTATCTATCTATATCTATCTATCTATCTATCTATATCTATCTATATATCTATCTATATATATATATATATATATATAATATATATATATTATATATATATATATTATATATAGCATAAAAAAATTTTTAAAAAAAAGGTACGAGGAAGCAGTAATGCAGTAAATATTTTAGGTGCATCAAAAAGCGTGCTCGTCAAGATACCAGCAGACAAGCTAATCCAGCACAAATTAGTGCATAAAAGGTAACCAAAATGAAGTATTTGAACCTCATAATTAAATACAAAAGGAGAAGAAAAACTGCAAAAAGGTCCACTTTTTGAAAAAAAGAACCCCCCCTTTCAATAGCCTGGCTACGGACCTGATACAGGCTACTTGGAATACAAAAAAGGTGTTAAAATATTGTAATAAACCTCTAATTTAACTTAAAGAGGTTTAATCAGATTGATGGAGGACAGAGGGTAGCCTACATTACAACACCAGGCAGGGGCGGATCTAGAAAATTATTTATAGGGTGGCAAAGGGTTGGCATGAGGTCTATAAGGGGTGGCAACACCAAAGCAAGCAACACCAAAGCAAGCGCCCATGCCTGGCCCGACATAATTGTGTTCACAAATTTTCCATTACCACAAAGTAATCATCTATACTGTTTACATTAAAAATAAATAACAAGATTTCAATATCCATCATGGCACCAAGTCAAGACACTATATGAAAAACTTCAGCAGATTCTAAATGAGTCTGAGCTTGTATCACTAAAGGAGATGAGCAGTTTTATTAATAATTCACAGGCTATTTCAATGGTATAAACCACATGTTTTAGTGCAAATTAAAGAGCAACAAAAACATGTTTTTTTGCAAACAATTTTTTAGTTTCTGTTATTAACAGAGGTGGGAATGTCTGTGTGTTCAGCCAAAACACACTCTCAGCCACATACTCACACATTCACACCCTATCAACCACATACTCAAGGCAACACCCCAGCAACTGCATTACAAGAGCCTAGCAACACTTTAGCAATCACCCAGAACATCCATCTTACTGACCAAACTATTTACGTTTTTTAAATGACTTTAAGTGCCCAGTGAACACTAGTGAGATCAATTCATATAACACTGTAATTCAGGAATTATTTTTGCAGCTCACTGTCTACTACACTATACAAAAATTAATTTACAGATGCAGATACAGATACAGTAAAATACAGCAATGAACTTTTACAATTGTAAAGTGATCTTGCAGTAGATGAAAAGCATGAGAAAAGTATGTATATGAACTTGGTATGCACCACAGTACAGTATACTGTCAATTACAGTACAGTAAAAAAAAAAAAAAGTAAATTCAGCATCCTCTGCACATTTGGCCAAATTTCATTACACTATATACAGTATTATAGCACTGTATTGGTCTTCTGACACAAGATTATATCCCTAGGCAGTAATTTCTCAGCTCTGCAAAAATATAGTAGGCTACACATAAAAATGACTACAAAGAAAGTTGACAGTCACAAGTTTGAGGGTGTACAACATGTGCTACAATGTACTGTACATAGAATAGTGAAATTTCCCTCATCTAAAGTACTGCTACTGTAATTATACTGTATGTGTAAATGATTCTTTCAGCTCTCTTTCAGATTTTGACTGGTGTGTCATCAGTTTTGCTAATGTTGTCATTGTTAAACTTTTTGAGAAATGTGCCTTTGTTTTGAGAACTGAACAAAGGGTTTGGGAAACTGGGCCAACTGAATCACTAATTAGCAATCGAGAAAAGCTAAAATACATTTAGATTCTTACCTGACTCTGCTATTATTTTCTGTGTTTGGGAGCTTCTTATTGATTTCATGTTATTGTTTCATCGGATGGCAAAAAGACCTTTTATGGAATCAGCTTGCCAAAAAATTACGAAATGAATCTCAGACATATTCGGATAGGCTTACATTTCTCAGAGGACTTCTGAGGTGGCCGAGAATCAGTAATTTTCCGATTCACTAACAAATAACAAATTCGTAAGGGAACTTGGCTGTGCTGTGTGTTTTTGACTCACAAAGAACCGGATCATAAGATTCATTTGTTAATGAAGCTGACTATACTGGGCGCGCTGTGTGCGCATGCAACCATAATGCATTGAAAGACGTGTTTTCTTGCTATTATTTTGCGTTACGCTTTCGTTTTTATGTCATCACATTGAAGCCCCGCTGCTAAAAAGCAGTACTTGAAACACAGCTAAAATTTTATTTTATTTTGTGATAAGTGTGGGGTGGCAAAGCTTTTTATTGGGGTGGCAGTTGTTTTAAAGGAACACTCCACTTTTTTGAAAATAGTCTCATATATTCCAACTCCCCTTGAGTTTTACCATTTTTGAATCCATTCAGCCAATCTCCGGGTCTGGCGGTACCACTTTTAGCATAGCTTAGCATAGTTCATTGAATCTGATTAGACCGTTAGCATCTCGCTCAAAAATGACCAAAGAGTTTCGATATTTTTCCTATTTAAAACTTGACTCATCTGTAGTTACATTGTGTACTAAGACCGATGGAAAGTGAAAAGTTGTGATTTTCTAGACCGATATGGCTAGGAACTATACTCTCATTCTGGCGTAATAATCAAGGAACTTTGCTGCCATACCATGGGTGCAGCAGGCGCAATGATATTACAATTGATTATTACGCCAGAATGAGAGTATAGTTGCTAGTCTTAGTACACGATGTAACTACAGAAGAGTCAAGTTTTAAATAGGAAAAATATTGAAACTCTTTGGTCATTTTTGAGCGAGATGCTAATGGTCTAATCAGATTCAATGAACTATGCTAAGCTATGCTAAAAGTGGTACCGCCAGACCCGGAGATTGGCTGAATGGATTCGAAAATGGTAAAACTCAACTATTTTCAAAAAAGGATTATTCTAATAGACAAAAGACTGATTTTGAGACTGCAGTGCTCGTAAACGTAATCAAAGTAGCCTATTATTAGCCCTATTAAATATTCTTTCGCATTTCTCCCTTGTGCATGGGAGCTTTCATGACCCTTTAACACTAGGCTACTCCAAAAACAACAAAACAAGGAGGGAAAGGGTGGTATCTTCCTGAACGTAAACTCCTTCCACTCATTCTGCGCATAATTTCTAAATATATTTATATCCCCTAAGGCAGGGGTATTCAACTAAAATTTAAAGAGGTCCAGTTAGAGAAAATTTCTTGAAGCAAAGGTCCGGAAGATCATAATGTCTAACTAGTTAGTGTGATATAAATTATATACATTGTAAGTAGCCTAGTAGTTGTATATCTGCATGTAATTGATTCCTGACTGTCAAATCCAATGAATTCAGTACAATTCAACGTTTTGACAATATTTATTGTCATGTAAAATAGAACTGAACATATCTGTAACTGTAGATATGTTCTCTCATTAGCTAAATAAAATAGAGCTACATTTCAAAATAAGAGAAAATAAATAAACAAAAAATTGTGCATGTTCAAACTTAAGCATGTTCTGACTATGAGTAAAGTTGGCCACATATTCAGAGATTTGAATTTCCCGGATCAATAACTTGTGAGCCAAATTACACAAATAACACCTCTTTTCAATTATTTCACACTCCACTGCTGGTTATACTATAACACTTATTTTGGAAAAATGTATTTCTGCATTTATTATTTTTTTATTTTTTATTATGAAAAATAATAAACTACTGCACTACTGACATTTTTCCAAAATAAGTGTTGTAGTATCTACTATCAAGACATCAGTGATGTGTGATCTGAATTTGGTGACAGTACAGTGTGTTACAATTAAGTTATTACATGTATTTTTCATAATGAAGTTCATAATTTCTTAGTGAAGTTATTGAATATTTTTCATTATAAAAAAAATATTCAAAAATATATTTTTCCAAAATAAAGAGTTGTAGTATAACCAGCAGTGATGTGTGAACTGAATTTGGTGACAATGCAGTGTGTAACATTAAAGTTATTGACTGTTTTTGTAGTAACGCTTCAGGTTTTGCACTTTGCAGACGGTCCCTTCGGATCTGTCTCTCGGCCGTCCGTTTTGTCCACTGCGGAGGAAAGCTTGTTTTGAGGAAAACTAAGGCTGCGTTCCACTCCAGTTTTAGACACGCACTCGCGAACTTCCCTACACACTTCCCCTCGGGGGAATCCCTGCCGCCATTTTGAAGTGCGTTCCACTTCGTGAAGTGGACGAGGGAAGTTTACATGGACAGACCCTCGCTCCCTCGATTTTAACCGAGGGAGCGAGTCTACTTCACATGTACACTTCAGGCAGCTCCATAACCCACAATGCAACACGATTATGACGTCACCGCATATCACGTTTAATTTACCCTACCACAAACAATTATATGATATATTAATTATTTTTTAAAACATTTAAAACACACATATATACAATAGAATGCTGTATTAAACAAATTTGTAAGGGGAAAAAATAAATAATAAATCAGCTCCATTGCGGATTCCAAGTGATCAAGGGCTTAGGACGTTCCAGTTCAGCCCATTGCAAAGGTTCCGCCAGAAGTGGGCACTCGTGCAACGTAAGCAATGACGTACATCCGAGTCAATGAGACCGAGGGAAGTTAGCGAGGGAAGGGCTTTTAAAAACCGAACTGGAACGCAGCCCATGTTGTAGCTGCTTGTCTACGTTAAAAAGAGGTGTTATTTGTGTAGTAACATCGTTTATCTCACGAGTTATTTATCCGGAAAATTTGAATCTGTGAATGCGGCCAACTTAACTGTTTCTCTACCTATCTCTCTCACTCGTATTTTTCTCAACTTTCTCCGTCTCACTCGCAGGGTTGCCAACTTTGGGACTTTGGCTGGAGTGAGACTCTGTAAAAAATTTCAGTTTGCGCGTGTGCGCGGAGAAAATGTTTGGTAACCCTAATTTTAAAAATCGATGTCAGTCTATGTTTACTTAGTATAAACCCTGATTTATGCACAAAAAACCTGAATATAATTGGAAACCATTTTTCAAAATGTACAATTAATTTATTGATTGCACTATAAAAAAATAAAGATAAAGGTGAACAAAATAAAGGTGATTAAATAACATGTAAAACAACAACATCATGAAAACATTAAAAATTGTCCAGAGCAAAATTTGAAATGTTAAATAAAAAAAAATCTATTTATTGATCAAAATGAGAGAAATGTATGAAATATTACCATCATTGGGGTGAAATAATTTATTTTATTTTTTGTCAGTTTTGTTCCCTGACTCGTGTGGAAGGGAAGGCAGAACGTAGGCTACTCAAAAACGGAAAATCTACCCGCATTTGGCGCTTGGCGGGTGTTAATTTCGGACCCTACATGAGACTATTTTTATTGAGCAATTTATCTAGCCCACATCATAACGCACGTCAGACAACATTTGCAACTATAGTTGAAGTCTGTAACTTAGTCTCGGCACACAGACTGATTAGGCAAGGCTACGTCTGTAGTGACAAGGCTCACCATTTTATTATTTGCTTACCTTGATTGTCTTCCAAACTTTCACACGTGCCGACTCCGACTCCGAACCTATGCTCCGAACTCTCTCTGAACTTCTCACACGCAACTGACGTATCAGGTGCAAGGTTTTCAGCCAATCAACGATCAGAGAATACTGCAGCGAGAACGTTGTAGGGAGATGTAACAGCTGTGGTCCTTAAACTCCTCTCCTGTCATTAATAAGCTGTGGTCTAGTTATCAACAGAAAATTAACGGATTGAGATGGGAGAAAAATGGATTTTGGCGTGACATTTCTTGCGTGTGCGTGAGAGCGTGAGATTGATGCTGAAAGCGTGAGTGTCACGCCAGATGAGAGTTGGCAACACTGCTCACTCGCCTGTTTCTCCCCCTTTGTTTTGTACATGTATCGCTATCTTTCTTTTTCTTTCTACCGTCTTTTCATGTGTAACTTGCCTCTAATTCTCGCATCTGTCTGCACTATAGTCAAAGATTACCGCCTGGGATGCGCGGACTTGATTGGCTGAGTAGTTTCACGTGGGATAGCTTCCCTGCTGAAAAAAACAATAGAAACCATTACAGAAATTGTAATGGTTTTAATGGTTTTAAAGGGAACTGTATTGGTTTTAATGGAAACTGTAATGGTACTAGTGGGTCTGTATGGGTAATTTGCTTTTTTCTATTGGTGGCATGTTTTGCCTATTTGCCTGTATTGGTTTTAATGGAAAATGTAATGGTCCAAGTGGGTTTCTATTGGTAATTTGCTTTCTTCTTCTGGTCTATTGCCTATTGGATACCATTAAGGACCAATAGAACATCTTTGGCAACCTATAGATTACACATTGGTATCTACTGGACACCAGTATGAACCATTAGAACTCCAATAAATTGAGTGGTTTCTTTAGTTTGATTTAATGTAAACTACAGAAGAGTCAAGTTTTAAATAGGAAAAATATTGAAACTCTTTGGTCATTTTTGAGCGAGATGCTAACGGTCTAATCAGATTCAATGAACTATGCTAAGCTATGCTAAAAGTGGTACCGCCAGACCCGGAGATTGGCTGAATGGATTCAAAAATGGTAAAACTCAACTGTTTAACTCTAGGGGAGTTGGAAAATGAGCCTATTTTCAAAAAAAGTGGAGTGTTCCTTTAAAACGCTCCTGGAACATGTGGCCAGTGCTCCTAAACACCCCCCACCATTATCTAACTAAACAAACCCTAATGGTCTTGAGCAACACAAAGCGTCCCCATATTCCCCTGAGAGCAAAAAGCCAGTCACGTTCACTCTGCCGCACGACAACACTGAAGAAATGACACTTTGCCTCAATGTAAAGTAGTGAGTGTACAGCTTGTGTAAATTTGCTGTCCCCTCAAAATAACTCAACACACAGCCATTAATGTCTAAACTGCTGGCCACAAAAGTGAGTACACCCCTTTGTGAAAATGTCCAAATTGGGCTTAAAGTGTCAATATTTTGTGTGACCACCAATATTTTCCAGCACTGCCTTAACCCTCTCGGGCACTGGAGTTCACCAGAGCTTCACAGGTTGCCACTGGAGAGTCCTCTTCCACTCCTCCATGACGACATCACAGAGCTGGTTGATGTTAGAGACCTTGCGCTCCTCCACCTTCCGTTTGAGGATGCCCCACAGATGCTCAATAGGGTTTAGGTCTGGAGAGACATGCTTGGCCAGTCCATCACTTTTACCCTCAGCTTCTTTAGCAAGGCAGTGGTCATCCTGGAGGTGTGTTTGGGGTCGCTATCAGTTGGAATACTGCCCTGCGGCTTCAGTATGTCACAGTACATGTTGGCATTCATTGTTCCCTCAATGAACTGTAGCTCCCCAGTGCCGGCAGCACTCATGCAGCCCCAGACCATGACACTCCCACCACCATGCTTGACTGTAGGCAAGACACACTTGTCTTTGTACTTCTCACCTGGTTGCCACCACACATGCTTGACACCATCTGAACCAAATAAGTTTGTCTTGGTCTCATCAGACCACAGGACATGGTTCCAGTAATCCATGTCCTTAGTCTGCTTGTCTTCAGCAAACTGTTTGTGGGCTTTCTTGTGCATCATCTTTAGAAGAGGCCTCCTTCTGGGACGACAGCCATGCAGACCAACTTGATGCAGTGTGCGGCGTATGGTCTGAGCACTGACAGGCTGACCCAACACCCCTTCAACCTCTGCTGCAATGCTGGCAGCACTCATACGTCTATTTCCCAAACACAACCTCTGGATATGACACTGAGCACGTGGACTCGACTTCTTTGGTCGACCATGGTGAGGCCTGTTCTGAGTGGAACCTGTCCTGTTAAACCGCTGTATGGTCTTGGCCACCGTGCTGCAGCTCAGTGTCAGAATTTAATCTGCTCACAAACCATCATTTCCAATACTTTGCTAAGGACTGGTAGCAAACTTATTGGTCGACTATTAGCTCCATTAAAAACCAGTGCTGCACTTTTCTGTAGATGAATAACCTTTGCATCTTTCCAAGATTTTTCAATACTGATATTAAAGATGTGGCAAGCAGGTTTCTCTAAACAGCTGGCTGCTAATTTCACAAGGTGACCATCCAAATTATCCATCCCTGCTGGTTTATCTAGTCAAACCAAAATTTATTCAGACACCTTGAACATGTCATTCATTAATACAGTTTATTTACTATAGTTTAAAAAATGGTAATATCAGAGTTAAACTGTGTCAGGAAAAAATAATCTTGCATTCACGTCACCTCGTAATTCCTGTTGTTATGAGATTCTAGCTTGTCAAAAGCGTTTATGTCCTAGCTCGTAATTACAGCTTGTAAGCTGGGAGATTTCTGAAAGCTCCCTGGTGTACCACCAGTGGCGTAAAGTGGTGTTCTGAAATGAGGAGGCACATTTTTTATTTATTTATAAATCAATGTAAATTTATGTGCATTACTCTTAACGTTGACACATCTTCCTTGTTAAATGAGCATAACTTTACATTACATCAAAAAAGAAAAAAAGAAACCAAATACAATTCTATTTTGTAATTTTACATTAACAATGTATTGTAATAAATGATCTATTTATCAAAACCAAGTCAGTCTAATCAAGTTAGTGTTTTAAGCATTTCTACATTCATTCCAAAATAATAACTAAAGGCAATAATAATTTAAACAATATATTTTATTTGTGTATTGATGTTTTTCTTTTTAATTGTCATCTTAAGCTATTTTGGATCATCAGTCATGCTCCGTAAACACCGTCTGTAACAGACACGAATTGTATTTTTAATTTCACCAAGCTGATTGCACTAAAAAACCCTGCAGTCATCATGCTTTCAGTCCATTTCAAGTTTGATTTTAATGTGACAAAGCAGTATCTAACTGTGACCTGTTTACTTACTTTTCAATTAGTCTTCCCACTGACGCCATCATTTGTTCATTCAAACTGATGCGCGGAACGTGCACGTCAACAAGAGGCGGGATTTATCACACAAACCAATCATATCCAATCATAACCAATTACATCCAATCATAGCGCAATGGAGGCATTGCCTCCTCTCATGTGACTTCCCCCATTCATTCTCAATTACCCCCCACAAAACCCACCGCACGCCGGAGGTCTAATGATTTTCTATGGTTTTCTATGAGTGAAAAGGGAGGCATGACTCCTGCTGTAACTTTACCTGCGGGTGTCGCTGTTGGGCAGTGTTCCTTTAGAAATACGAGTGACTTGCGCTCTTTTCAATGTCATAATTTGTAATATTTGTGTTGTTTTATATGTAATATGGATTATTTTCTCATCCTATTTTTTTTTTTTTTTTTTTGAGGAGGCACTGCATTCCTTGCCCCCTTGGAGGAAATGCCCCTGTACTACGTGGCCGCTATAAAACCTGACCGCTGTAGATTCATTTAGGCATTATGGCGGACGATTAGATATTTCTTTTAATTTTTGATGCAAAAACTTAAGAAAATGAGGTCCAGCAATGATTATGTCAGAGATCAAATTTGAATAAGGAATAACAAATGTATTAATTAAAAATTATAGAGACAAACAAATTAATTAAGTAAATAATAATTAATTAATAATAAAATCTAGAGTATTGTGTCTAACAGATGAAGATGCAGATCAGAGTATACAGAAAGAAGGAACAAAATTAAGACATTTGCAAAAAGAAATGAGAGATAGAAGAGAAGAAGCACAAGAGATGCGAGAAGTAAAAAGAGCAAAGAAAAGCAAAGAAAAGCTAAACTATCAAAGAGTCAGTTTTATACCATAAGCATAGGAAAACTTACATCCCACTCAAACTTATGTTTTGGTCTAATAAGAAAAAGCTCAAATGGACGTCATAGTTGGGGTAACGGCTAGGACAGAGTGACTGGACAAATGTCAAAAATAGATGAAAATAGATATAGGGGTTGTTTCAACAAGTTCACATGAGCAACTAATTCTGAAAACACAATCGCTTCTGCAGTAATTGGCAGGTGTCCAATATCTAACCACAAATGTGTCGACATGACCTGTCAAATTGAAACACTTTAAAGAACAATTGAATATAACAAGCAAACATCCTCTTAAAGATAAAAGAAGAATAACCATAAAGGAGTACAATAAAGAGTAAATACTTGAAAATATGATGAGGATTGATATATGGAGTAGGGGTACATGAATATATGAAATATGAATAAAATGCATGAATATGAATATTGACCATTTTGGATCCACTAATTTTATTATTAATTTGTGTTTACGTCGCTCAAATAGAGCACTTAGCCAGCTATGGAGAAACTGGTAGCCAGGCAACAGACAAGTGACCAATCCTGTGTGTCAACATCACTTGGATTCAGACAACCGTGCCGAGAATTCTGGGCCAAGAACGGTTTGTAATCGTGCCGTGCCGTACCAGGCTCCAGTGGAAACACTACTGGAACCGCTCCTTACCATTCTAAGAACCGTTCGGCCTGACGGTGGAAAAGCGGTGGAAAAAATATATCGCAGAGCAAAGAGGACACTGACAACACATCAACAGGCAAGACAAGGCAAGTTACTTCTGATATAAAACAAAGTCTCAAATTTTTAACGAAATTTAAACAAATGCCGTTTTGTGGCTCTTTAATGTGTCGTGACACATTAGCACTGTAGCACCTCAGTTCAAGCGCCTCGTGAACTGATCTCTTCCTAGTTAATTTATAGTATATCAAATAAACATGAACAAACATCAGAAGGAATGTTGTTTAAACCGCGGAAAGACGTCAATACACACCATTTTTCAAGTTCAGTTCGACCGACGTTGCTTTGTCGGACAAAATGGCGGATTCAGCGATATGATTGGTTAGATCGCCTGTCAATCAACTCCCGGCGAAGGGTCAATTATGTCAGATAACACTTAAGCAAAACATGGTCAGGTCAAAGTGTCTGAATAATTTTCGGTTCCAAATTTTTTATCAATTTTACTGGTAGTCCACTGTATGAAGAATGTTTGGGTATAATATGTCTCGGTTTGCTTTATTTTGCTATCCTCACTTACAGAAATAAACTAGTGTCCTGCACCCACTAGTAAAAAAATATCAAAAATGTCTGAATAAATTTTGGTTTGACTGTATGTTTATAGTTAACAATTTTTTTTATGTTTACCTTATTCAATTCAAAACATAGGGATGGCTTATCACTTATCATTTTTTCAATCAATCTTTCATTTAATGGAATATTAACAGACAACATTTCTTCTCTTAATTTATCAACTTTATTTATAAAAAATCATTAAAATAATTCCATTTGATTTAGTTAAAAATGAATCACCTATATCAATAAAAGGAGTTTTACTTGATTTCCTACCCATTATTTCATTGAGTGTGCTCCACAATTTTTTACCATCATATTTACATTCACTTATTTTTACTTTGTAAAACATTCATTTCTTTTTCCTATTAATTTTAGTTACTTGATTTCTCAATTTGAAATAAACTTCCCAATCCTCCTTTGTTCCCAGTTCTGTTTGCTCTACCCTTTGCCACATCTTGCTCAACCATAATGTTTTTCAGCTCATTATCAATCCATGGTGCCCTAAATTTCTTCACTGTACATTTTTTCATAGGTGCTTGTTTGTCCACCAAAGGGTAAAATAATCTTTCAAATGCTGCCAATGCATCATCAGGATGTAAAGGAAGCGTAAAGGATCTCTCCCCCATCTAGCAGCTCTCAATTTTGGCAAAAGCTCCTTCCTCTTTAGACGCACAGAAAAATCTTTCCAGCACTGCGTCCTTGTCTTTAAACCTAAGAAATTTGACCACAATGGGTCTAGGTCAGTTAGAATTTTAATTTTTCAACCTCCCTACTCTTTGTGCTTTCTCCAACATAATTTTATGTTGACCAAGTTGTAACTTCTTAAGCACCCCCACAAAAAGGGCGTCTGTCCTCAGGTTGTATATTGCACATTTGGAAAATGTAATAGATTATCTGAGATTTCCGTATATACAAACATGTTCATATATGCAACATTAACATAAATACTACAGTAATAGTAAAAGGCTGTGTTTACCAAAGTCAATGTTGAGCACAAATATAATCTGTTTGGAGATGCCGCCATCTTGTGTTGGAGAGGAATTATTACAGGCGCCGCATTTAAAGGAAAACTTTCTCCGCAAAAATGATCATTCTGTAATCATTAACTCGCTTTCATGTCAGTCCTTCTGTGAAGCACAACGAAATATTTTTAAAATGACTTAGTGCTTTTTTTACAGGTTTGGAACAAAATGAAGATGGAAATTATTGATGACAGAATTTACAATTTTGGCTGAACTATCCCTTTAAGTGTAACGCAAGAGCGCGTAAACAAGAAATGTTTCTTGAGCATCAAATCATCATATTAGAATGATTTCTGAAGGATCATGTGACACTGAAGACTGGAGTAATGATGCTGAAAATTCAGCTTTGATCACAGGAATAAATTACACTTTACAATATTCAAATCATATCACATGGTAATGTGCATTTTTTTTTCTAGATATGATCTTGCTCGTGTACCTTGGAAATTAAAAACAAAATATTAATTTAAAATGAATTGATTTATACAGTGGTGATTTGCTACTGTGTGTGTGTGTGTGTGTGTGTGTGTGTGTGTGTGTTTATCTATATTTGCTCTATATTTATCTATATCTATATTTATGCTCTAAGTTTATCTATATTTATTCGTGTTCCCTCATGTTCTCTCTCTTATCAAATAGGCCTACATGAAACATTTAATTAATTTATTTAATATCACCAATTTACACCAAAATTGAGTAAAATGACGAAATAAATATTTTTTTCTCCAAAATCTGACAAAACTTTCCTTGGGCCATCTTTAAAGGTACACCTGGTTCATAAAAGTTTAAGCATGTTATAGTTTTAGTTGTTTTTAGAAACTGTAATATCCCTTATTTTAAATATCTGAGTGTGTGCGCGCTCTCTCATAAATATACCTAAATGAAAATAAATACAGTCAATCAAAAGATGACCATCACAAATACTCAGTGTTCATCTTGTCATGGTGTGAGGAGCAGGGCTGCAGGTGTAGTGTCAGCACCCCCTGGCTGTGGAGCTGCAGCAGCCGCACAAACTCCTCCGGCATCTTGTGCATGTAGCGGTGCGGCTTCAGCTGATCGTAATAATGATACGGAACCGGACGCTCCTGCAGGTCGCTGCCGAATGGCCAGAATCCGTAAACATGCACGTGCTCACACAGTTCCAAAGCCGTGCTGATTAACATAAACCCCGTGGAGAGCCGGTGTTATGAAATATTCGGTGTTTGAGATTTTCGGTGACACTGGGCGGAGCTTACATGAATATTCACGAGATTCCTGTTTTGAGTTAAAGCGCCACTGAAAATTTTAGTGGATTGTCCTTGGATCACTGAAATGTTACGGTAACGGAACGGTAACGTGATTGTGTTTCCGCATCGAATGAAGTTAAGATTTGTTTTTATTAATAACTGTTTATGTATGCTCAATAGTTTGTAGGTTACATTGTGTCGTGACGTGAGATATAATTTAGTAGTGATTACAGCCACTGGTCTATCGTTAGGAAATTAGACAACAGCTATCGAGTTTGTTTGTAACTGTTTTGATTTTAATTTAGTTCGTTTGAGAAGATAACTTGTATGTATATGTGGTTGCATAATAAAAAAGTTTCAGTTGTAATTATTTTGTCATTCCCTGTTGCTTTCTCAGTTGATAGGCTGCATAACTTTATCCAGACAATATTATTTTTAAAACACAATGAGGGTTAGGTATGTTTTGTTTATGTTTTTGACATGTATGAATTAATGTAAACCTTCTTTATCTTTTTCTGCAAAACACACAATGCTCTATGAATAGAAACATGATGAGACAGTGATATTAGCTTCCCTGCAGCACTTTCATAAGGTTTTAGTTTAATTCTACAAGCTTTCCACAACAATTAAAATGTTAAAATTGAATTACAAGTGGTTAAATTGATCAGCTACAAAACTAAAAGTTACTAATGTGGGTTTTATTTACAAATATTTATATGGAGAAGACAATTGGCAAAAGTATGAAGAATATTAGCTATTGTTATGTGGATAATCAGACATACACTCACCACTGTGATTGTTCTGTCATTTCTTAATTGCTTGCTCAGTTGGTAAATAATTTTTAAGAGACTTTGTTAAATCCTAAAATGAAGTGTTATTTTTTTCATATTATTAGGAAACATTCTCAAACTTTTTTCCCACAAAATGATGCTTTCATTGACAAAACATTTTAAATGTGAAAAAACATGAAGCACTGTGAATCAGGATTCAGTTTCACACAGTGGTGATATGAAACTATATGGAACTAAATGATCAAACCTGCAGTATATTCACAATGAAATGTATTAGTTATATTCTACAAGCTTTCCATAACAATTAAAATTTTATTTATTTATGTTAAATTAGCTGCTAAAATAATAGAACATGTAATTTGCATATCTGTAATATCAAAGATGAAAGTAAATATTATTCATTTTGAATAAAAAAAGAGCAAATGATTCTGTGTTGAAATTTTATTCACAAATGAGGAGAAGTCACAACATATAATATGACATTAGCAAAAACACTTGTATTTAAACACACATTAACACACTTTACACAGGGTCTTGTGATCTCAGACAAATGAAAGTTTGGTCTGCTCATGCAATCTCAGTGATACCAGCCTTTGCTACTGACACATTCAATCTGAAATATATAATAAAATGACATTACCACAAACCTGTATTATTAAATTTTTTAATACACTGTCATATTCAAAACAAAGTGAAAAATAAAAGTGTCTGCTTTGTCTGGTGTACAGGGATATTTATTGGCAAAAGTTATATTTGGGAATGAATCAGGATATTATCTATAGATATTATTAGTTATCACATGCATAATTCATCATGGATTGGGTAATCATTAAACTATATTAAAGTACATTAACATGTTTTCATGCATGTGTGCAATTTTGAAACATAACACTAGAAATTCAAGTCTACCCAGATTAGTGCTTCTGCAAACTAGGAAAGTTCACTGCTGCCTTCACCACAGGAGTTCACAATTATTATTATTATGCTACCACACATTTGGCAACCTTTCAAAACTATATGCTTAAAAGACTCAAGGTAATACAGAAACAACAAAAATAGGCTACTTAAAACGCTATTGGCTCGTTTAGCGAATCCTAACGACACCTAAACGACACCTCTGGCGAATCAGTGTTCATATCAAACATAGCTAACACATGACACAACATAACACAATATAGCTTATATATAAAATATTGTGCATCAATAACAGTTAGAATATAAGCTTGACTTCGTTTAACGTTGAAACATAGGCTAATTACCTTTAATGTAAGCCGAAGAGCGTGCACTAACATTTTCAGTGGCGCTTTAACTCAAAACAGGAAACTCGTGAATATTCAGTATGCTCCGCCCAGTGTCACCGAAAATCTCAGACACCGAATATTTCATAACACCGCACCTCCCGCAGGCCACGCCCCTTCCAGAAGCGGTCCAGCGTCCGCAAGTAAGAGGGGCTGAAGAACACCACTGGCTGCTGAGGTCTGATTGGCTGGAGGACTTTGAGCGTTGTGATTGACTGTGACGTGCAGAACGTGTAGCAAAGGCTGGCATAATGAGGGAGGCGTTTCCGTACACACTGACCTTCTCCAACAATGGATCCGGATTCGTCCCCAGGTTTTTGAATCTACAGACAGAAAGTTTTTAAGAAACACTTACTGACAGAACAGATGATGATACCAGCTACGTATTTTTTTTTTTTTTTTTTTTTGCTAGGCTATACTTTGTTTTATAACCATCATACTGTCTGTTAAGGTTATAAGATAAGAATTTACGTTTATACTCGAAATGCTTTGGTAATTTCACGACATAACTGCAACATAGGTCCAGAATTTCATTACCATCAAATTATAATGCTTTTAATGTTCTGATTACCAGAATTTGCTATTTAAAATGTGTAATTAAAACATCGGTCATAAAATTAAAATCATTTAAGATAAAAACTGATTATTCACTAAGATATGCTCTTTAAATAGCCTATCGGAGCGCCTCCACCAACGTCTGCAGGTCAGGAAAGTGATAGACTTTTTTATTTCATAACAATTTATGAAAAAAAAAAAAACATTAGAATAATAAAATTAAAATATGACCTGACAAAATTTTATCTGACAGCAGATAGGCCTACTGAATCACGACAACGCACGCTTAAACTGCGTCTGACAAAGTTCGCTTTTCTGAGGTGATACACTTTTACTTTGCAATAAAAGGCTTTTATAAAAATGTATGACAACAAAGTACGTGTAAAGGTTACATATTTAGAAAACGGCTAAAACTTTATTAATACTGGTGGCGGTTGAGTTACCATGGCAACCGCGGGCACGTTCGAGCATCTGAAGAGGACAGCGAAATCTGTTTCTGGTCAGTTAGCCAATATAATAAAAACTCAACCACAACATATTGGTTTAGTAACATTACTTACAGTCTACCTTAAGTACTTGTTAATTTTTATGCCTCTGTGATTATTTGGTCTCTTTCCTTAATCATCTGAAATGTCTGCTAGCAAATGTTATGCTAGCAGTTAGTTAGTTAGATACTTTATTTATCCCAGTGGGAAATTAACAAATTCCAGCAGTATACAGCATACAATGATACTAAAGTATAAAAATTAATAGAATTTCACGCGCGAATGAAGCGAGTAAACTCAAAATGTTCAAGCGTCTAACTACGCGCGATTTATTCACGCAAGTCGCGTCTGGTGTGAACGCCCTATAACGCATCATTTGCGCCTGGTGTGAACGCACCATTACAAATACCTGGGTGCGCAGTTAGATGAGAAACTGGACTGGACTGCTAACACGGATGCTCTGTGCAGGAAAGGACAGCCGCTTGTACTTCCTCAGAAGGCTGGTGCCCTTCAACATCTGCAAAAAGTTGCTGCAGATGTTCTATCATTCGTGCGTGAAATTTACTTCACAACAGATGCGAATTCGCGTCACGGGAATGGCTCTCCCTCTATTTTAAGTATGTGTTCCTCAGACTCTTCCACTTCTTTCTGCACACTTCCTCTGAATAAACACATCAACTCATCAGCGGGAAAGTAGTTGTAAAATATGGCGAATAAGCTCAATTTGCCGGCTTTCCCTTGTCAAAAAATCCTAATGGAATTTCATTTTATCCTTTAGGATCTTATTGGATTCTTGGAATCCTATTGGACATTCTGAAAGATTTTAATGGAATTTTATTTTGTCCTGTAGGATCTTAATGGATTCTTGAAATCCTATTGGACATTATGAAAGATTTTAATGGAATTTCACTTTGTCTTGTAGAATCTTATTGGATTCTCATTATACTATTGAACAATCAGATTTATTTGAATGGATTTTCACTTTGTCCTATAGGACCTACTGTATTCTCATAACTCATAATCCCATTGAATATTCAGATTTATTTTAATAGAATTTCATGTCCTTTAGAATCTTATTGGACATTGTGATTTTATTTAATGGAATTCTACTTTGTCCTGTGATATTTTTTTTTTATTCTACTCATTAATGAATTATTTTTTAGAGTAACTTTACTTTTTTAGAGTAACATTGTGTGTATGTTTTTTTTTTTTTTTTTTTTATGAGGTCATTTCATATATGAATACACACCACACTAGAGGGACATTTTGTATTGCGAGGACAGGGCCGGTGTCCTCATTATTCAGACAATGTAGAAGTGCAAAATCAAAATTTCTGCTCATATCCCCATAGTTCACAATTACCTGATTTTGTGTATAAGCTGTGTATCGAGACAGCGCCCCCGTAGGTGGTTCTGTGGTACTGCACCCCCTCCCCTCGTGTTTGGAATCGAGGCATTTGATTGGCTGACAGCCGGGAGTCCTCGTAATTCTGGTTTTGTCAAACTTGTGTATTAATTTAAATGTTAATACAGTTTTCTAATTATTAAAAATACATATATATATATATATATATATATATAAATCATAAATTAAATATATAACGCAGAGTGATGAAAGTCATTTGAAAGTTGTTATCAGTCAGTTTAAGTAACGTTAGTGATGCGTCATAATCATTTCCTGTTGGACCGAATGGAAACTCTGTAGCTGAGAAGACATCTATGATTTGGACCTGTTTGAAGTAACTATTATACGAAAGGTAAGACTAATGTTTTATTCGTCAGTTTAACTTCATGTTCAGTTTGTGCATGTTTTGTAGTCTCCTCGCTGATCGTTTACATTCAGAAAGCAGCTAGCGCGCGATGCTAACGGTCCGTTATTAGCATCATTAGCATCGCGCGCTAGCTGCTTTCTGACAGTGATTGTCATTCTGTTAACAGATTGTCAGGAGGGAATCAGAGATGCTTGTCAGTTAGTTTTAACTTGTTTTTTTGTCATCAATATAATTGTATCTGTAACATAAAATTGTCTTGCAAGTAGCCATCATAATATTGCGTTGTCATGACTACAATCTGTGAAAGGGAGGGGTTTCCCATTCCCACCCAGTACAGTATCCTGACATGCTGCCCACATGAAGAAATACTGTAGTAAACTATATTATTTGTAGGATACTGTAGCACAATATATCATTTACTACACTACAACATATTGTAGTATTAACTATATTGAACTGATAAACTGTAATAAAGAATATATTGTAGTATACTTTAGTTTTTACTACAGTAAACTGTGGTGTATTGAACCCTATAGTTGTAAAAAACTTAGTACAGTATTGGGTAAAGTAATTTGTTTATATTACTATAGTAGATTTACTAAATCCTCTATAGAATTACCACAACAAATTCGTTCAAGTTACTGTAGTAACTTTACCATATGTTTAAAAAACACTAGAGTATTTACTAAACAAGTTAACACACTCCGTACCAATAGAACTGTCAGTCTTAACATTTATACTGAAAACAAACTTGCTGAATAATGGCAAATTTAAACTTATTGAGGGTTTTTTTTTTATATGACAGCAGACACATCAAATAATGTCTGAAAGCCCAAGCCATTGGAGGATACATACAGTTATCACTTCAGAAGACAGATGCATCAATGCTTTTAAAGGTTAGTTAAATGATTTGATAGCTGTAAGTTAAAGTGAAATTAATTTGTTTAATAAAGCTTTCTCAGGTTGATGTTATTTACAGTGATGATTTTTCTTCTCTGTTGTTATGTAGGGAGAGGTGTTCAGCTGTACTGAGTTTGATAAAGGGGATTTTCTGCTGAGGAGACTCGAGCAGTGAAGAATATATCATCATGATGCCCTCAAAGTTATCATGTTTGAGTTTCATTACGATGGAAAACTCCTCTGGTATGTAAAAGTGTTTAATGTGTATGTAAGATTGTAATTATGACCCTGTTTACACATGATGTGTTTTGGTTGATCCGATCACTGGGAGTTGGGAGACACATTGCCATTTGCACTTTTGTTCATTTTCATCCACTTCTGTCCTGATTTTGTATATAGTGTAAATATTCAATTAATGCTGGACAGTTGAGCAAAAATCTGTATTACTTTTTTTTCTTTCTTTTTTCTTTTTAAAATTATGGCAGTTTCATTATATATATATATTATATATATATATAAAATTATATATATAAATATAATATTACAGGGGTTAAATTGGGATTTTTTACGTGGGGGGGCTCTGGTTTCAGGGGTGCATGTGTTTGCGAAGACTACAAAATCATATCAATTGACAAACTAAAATATAATCTACATCTGATGACAATAAAATCTTTCTGTAGGCCTGTGCTTTGTGTCAGTATCAAATATAAGAGTGATGCTACCATTAAAGGAGAGAATCTAAATACAAAATACAGTGCCCGACATTAAGCCTGGTTTTGCTTGTCCCTTGGACAACTAAAATGGTCATTTACTTGACAGAGTAAAAAAGTAGCTGCCTGGAAAAAAATAGGATTTTTTGTGTGTTGTAAATATAATTTATTCTGAAACAAGCAACATTCTCATCACTGTTTTATCAGCAGTGACATATTTAAATCTGCATATTTATGTTATTTACCTTGGGGGTATTTTATTAAGGGCATTCCCCCACAATCTAATTACATTTATGTTTAATCTTTATTTCAAATTCTTACATTTGATAAATTAAAATAGTAAGACACTATAGGGCTGTTACCAAATTAAATAATTTACATTGAAAAAGTACAACTGAATTCAATAATGATATAAAATTCTTTAAATATTTTTGAATATGCAAATAAGAAATGTTGGTGGGAAATTTATACTTTTAAACATGAAATTAAACCACCAGTAGATGGCGGCAAGTGACCGTCTTAATGAGTGAGCCACTGATTCATTTTCAAATGATTCATTCAAAGGCTGAATCAATAATGAAGCAGTTGTATATGATTGGGACATTGAATCTTCACTCAACCGATTCGTTCAGAACGCTTAATCATTCAAAACGGCTGAGAGATGCACTGCTTCTGCTTTGTTTGGAACTATTTTCGCCGCTACAATAGAACAAAAAACAGGCAATATTGCTCCCAAAATGTAAGTCATTAATATTATACTTGTTTATTGAACTGTTGTATAAAATTAGTGTCAATTTCAACTGAGGTGATGTGATCATATGTCGTAAATAGCAGGCTATAAAAACCCCACATATGAAATTTTTATTGCAACATGATAACTGAGTTTCTTTGTGTGAGCAGAGCTCATTTGTTTTGAATTCTCCTCAAGAGGTTATGTGAGTCACAACAGCGCAATATCACCGCCAATGTAACTTACATTACATATATTAATATCCACTCTCAATCGCCACTTAAGCTAAATAAATCATTCTCGCTTTATGGTTGTTTTGACATTTTAATCAAGCTACTTATCTGGTCAGGCAAGTAAATTATCTTTCACATCAAAAAATCCACTTGTCCGCAGTCCCGGACAAAG